>JAGFPH010007463.1:49554-65265 GCA_018207615.1 Philaenus spumarius | reverse complement strand
AGATACAGCACACTTTTGGATTGGGATAGAATTACTATTTTTGGCAAATTTTTAAAAATATGCTTGCAAAACATTAAAAACCGGTTTGCCAATTTGAGCTGTAACCAGAGCAGGTCTAGGGTTAAGTGAAAGCCTCACTACCCCTTCACCTCAAAAAGTAGTAGTGTTAAAACCCTCTGAGGATGATGACCATGTCATCGAAATGTACATAAGGGTAACGTATTAAACATAACTTACAATTTAGTTGTTTAGTTATTGTTTTTGTTCCTTGTTTTGTGGTTCGGGGTTTTTATTTAAATCAGTGTGATTTTGTCGCCACAGTGCTCTTTTATTTGTTTAATAGGCCTAAAGGTAATTATAAAAGTTTAACTTACCCAATATGGGATAGTAAGCCATACGACGGTTGTTAAAACTAAAGCTCATGATTAAATTTAAATACCCTGGTAAGCTCTGTATGTTGAAACAACCTGAAACACAGACTGGTGTTATTGTAGTGGCACTGTAAGACATTTACATATTGTAGTGAAGTAATAAATGAGGCGTTAATAATCTCACCTACAGCTGGCCACCGCCTTATAAATGAAAAGTTTATACAGCATCTACAGCGGTAAGCCCTACATTTACACAGATGGTTATCGTCTGATTCCTCTGTAGAGTTGGAGCAATGGATACCTCTGTGTGTTATGTTAGGTGATACTTCCTTGCAATGTCCACCTTGCCTACATCTAACCCTGGCCTGTTCTGTTTTGATTGAATTAGAATCTAAAAAATATTTTCCACAAATTAATTGCATATAACAAGTGAACAGAGAAATTTAAATAAAACTAACAAAACACTTTTTTGGAAAATAATTCAGTGCAAATAAAATTAACACAGTAGAATCCCGCTAACCGGAACTAATTGGGACCGAACACTGTTCGGATTAGCGGGAATTCGGAACAGGCGGATTTCATAAATAATATCAACGTACTGCCATGTTAATGGGTAAATAATGTGCGGGGACATCTGCTAACGGCAGCTCTATACAGCGTTGATCGGCTTGTGAACAGATTCAGTGAAAATCGGAAAGGAAATGCATTTTCTTTGATGACTACCCCTCTCCCTCTCGCGTTTCAAACATATTTATGAATCACTGCACTGAGCACTAATCTAGTCGTATCTAGTTCAGTGTTTACTCTAGCGGAGTTTGATAAACTGTGTGCACTTATTGCAAATTTATCGATGCAAACAGACCGACTTGGAGGAAAGCGAGGAATAGGGGAATGCTCAAACTGAAATCATATCACACACAGACACGGCAAATGCTCTTGACCTCGCGCTACGCTACGTCAAACAACACGCTTCATCAACACCAAATGATGTTATGATCATGCGGCGATGGCGGAACATTGCATCCTCAAGTCGATTCAGTACTCTTTGACAGAAAAAAATCACTGACATTACTTCTTAAAAGTGTGTGTAAATTAGTAATCCTTTGTGTTAATGATTGTGCAGTGATTAAAAATTATTCTACAAATTGTATAAATGGAGCCGACATGTACTGTAAGTAACCACCTTTCTTTCCTATTTAGGTTCAGGCTTTTTCATCAAGATTAGGCTCTATGTATGTCTCTATTTAACTATTTTATATAACAATAAATGTACGTTTTTTCACAAACATCTTTTTAATTTCTCCTGTTTTTGAAGTTTAAAAAATCGGTATTTTTTCTGAAGTCTGTTTGGAATAGGCGGATTTTCGGATTAGCGGGACTCTAATGTACTGCTTCTTTTAAAACAATATAAATTAAACTTAGCACTACATTGACTCTTTTCATGGTCCAATATCTTATTTAGTCAAATATAGAGGATCAATTTTTTTGTACTGCTTGAGGCCTCACTTGCAAAATAATAATTTACTGTAAAATTATGAACATTAATCATTACTGCTGAAGCAAAACCTGGTACAAAGGCCGTGGGGTACCCCCCGAAATTAGTAGTAAAAATTAATACTATAGGTTTAAAAAGTGCAAATTAAATTATAAAATAGACAATACAACAGAGGATCCAGCAACACATTTTACATCATTGTGCATTGCATGTATACTGATATTTAGATTTACTTGATTAAACTACAACGTACAATACACATGGATGCAGTAGGTTACAGCCTTCCTCTCTTGTGTGTTGTGAGCTTGATCTGATCTATTAAATAAGAAATCTATGAAGGTTGAACAAAAATACTTCACTTTAACAAAACACGTATGGATTGTGTATTGAAAATACTCCCAACACGGAGGTTGGTGTGCAAAGCACTGTGCGTCGGCCGCTTCTCATAGTGTTCAGTGTCAAGCTCACATGTGCGTCCTTAGCAGTGAACGTGTTAAAAGGGTTTAAATTCAAATCTCCGGTCCTGACCTAATCCTCCCAGAAACGTTTTCCTGACTACGGCCTTGACCTGTTGCCAGATACAATAAAAAAGAAAGCTTTGTTGGAATCTTCAGGAAGAGAATAAAATCTTTGCTCTTTCTGAAAATGTTTTATATGGTGAACGATTTTATAGCGCGGTCATGACATGAAAGGAGCGCAAGATTGTATATAGTGTTAAGCGTTGAGTGATTATGTCAAATTGTTGAGTAGATACGTACGAAATTTGTATGGTTTGAATATGTGTAGTGTTATTTATTGGTGTGTATTGATTTGAATTTTAAACTTTATATTCTTCATTTAAACTAAGATATACTTTCGCACTTTAACAAAAAATCACGTTCTGCTTGTGAAATGTAAATCTGTTACTTCACCTGTCTGATAAACGTCTAGTAAATGAACTTGTTCCTTCTGAAATTATAGCCTCATTACCCCACACGGAGTAAAAATAAAAACTACCTTCCACCAGCATGCCAGGTTCGGCATTGCAGGAGCTACAGTGCTCTCTCAACTTCCTATGTGCGCATGCACAAAACAACCAAAAACCAGCCACTGAAAGAGCACAGTTCCGTATACAGATTTTTGTATCTTTTTCATAAACTGGAGGATGGGTACTGACTGACATTAAGCTTAAGGATTATATATTGTACAAGTATAAAGAAAGAATTAAAGGAAAATTATATTAAATTTGAACATTAATATCAAGTGGGCATAGGCTGTGCTACAGTTACACGTTGGCTATACGCAAGCTGCTACTGAAATTGTCTTAAATTAAACTTTCGGTGGGGTGAAATTGATTTAAATTACAGCTAATGTGAACATTTATATTTTTATAGGTTTGAGATTAAAGTTTATTTTCATGAGGTTTTTTTTTGGGTTTATCAGTAGTGCAGTGTGCAAGCAGACAGGCTGAAATATATGCATTGAATGTTCCACGAAACACAATAAATGCATAAATGAATGCCCAACCCTGCGCCTTGGAGCAAATCAGTCAGCCTTCGGTCGAAGACTTCCAAAAAACCACAGACAAACCAGAAATGTAATCTAACATTATCCTGCATTAAGTGTGTGTATAAGTAAAGTGCCAATCTTCGGGAAATGGTTCTATGGGTCAAAATAAAGAATAAAATTTTTTCCAAAAACGCTTTGTTTTCTAGATATCCGCCATTTTGTATTTTTAACAAAATAATTTATATCTAGAGAATGGTTTTACCGATTAAGTTCAAATTTGGCATGAAGTTTAACCTAACAGTGATCTATTTTAAGAAAAATAAGCGACTATATCCAATCATACGTTTAAAAATGGCAGCTGCTTGAAAATTTCAAACCTAAATTACTCAAAACCCGTACATTTTAACAAAAAATGTGAGGCACCTCTTTTGATTCCCTTTCGAACGGTGTAACCCTGTAGTATGAAGAATAATAGCTAAGTTACAGATAATGACAGCAAATGTACATACAATATTACTGTGTTTACTGTGTTGGTATAGGATGCCGGGTTGAATAAACCAATTATTACACATAACTTAGCTATTATTCTTCATCCGATAGTTTTGACAGTTTCACCATCCGATAGGGAATGGCTACAAAAAAGGTACCTTGACATTTTTTGATAAAACATAAGGTTTTTTAGTAATTTAGGTTTGAAATTTTCAAAAAGCCGCCATTTCGAAAAGCATGATTGGATTTAATCACTTATTTTTCTTGAGATATATCATTGTTAGGTCAATCTTCATGCCGAGTTTGAACTCAATCAGTCAAACCGTTCTATAGATAAGAATTATTTTGTACAAAAAACAAAATGGCGGATATCTAGAAAACGAAGCGTTTTCGGGCCAAAGTTTATATGAACTTTTTTCTTCCTTTTTGTATGAGGAAACATATTCCAAAGTCCTGAAAGGTTTTTTTTACACCCTATATGTAACGTATACTATGAGGATGCATCCATTTGGATTGTAGGAAGTAATAAATCCTTTAAAATGTATAAGGAACTAAATGTAAAACAGAAGCCAATAACTTAGGTTATTTGCCTTACCTTTAAACACAAAGTCTCCATAAGAATAGCACATAACAAGAAACACTAATAGGTAGATTTGCGTCTTGAGATTCCATAAAGTCATTCCACATACATTACCACCTTCAGGAATGCCATGTTGTTCAGACCAAAGTGTACGAAATACAATTGTAACACATTATACAGTTTTATTTTTGAAGAGTGCAAAACTGATTTGTTATTCTATGCACCAGATGAGATCTGCCTTGATAAAATAAATAATCTTATCAAAATTTAATAGCTCGTGTAATTACAAGAGATGGTGTTATACAACAGAATATAAATACAGGCATAGGTCGTTATAGCGCATACACCATGAGCACTATAGTAAACAAATATCTCACGTCTCAGCAGTAGTGGTGTAAAATTCACATGAATTTGTAGATTGGGGAAAATGCATAAACAAATGTCCAGGCATTTATTCAATTTAGAGATATATAGTGTCCCAAAAAACCTTAGCAGGCTTTGCAGAATCATATTTTATACATTAAAATAAATGAGAAATGTTCAGTAACCTTTTTTCGAATTCGGTTTAGTTTAGTCGCAATCCGCCATTTTGTTTTTTTTTACAAAAACTCACTGTAACTCCAGAAGTAGATATGATATTGAGTTAAAATTTGATAAGAGCATTTTGTATATTACGATTTACAAGTGTACAGCACAAAAAGAATTTATGTTAATAACTTTCAAAATGGCGGCCCTTACAAACGTTTAACAAGGAATATCTTGAAACCTGCTAATACAAAAATTTACAAGAGACAAAATGTTTTATTTTTTTAACGACAAACAAAATGGTTTTTTGACGTTTACTTAGGTCAAAGGATAACCGAGTTATCGAGGAAAAAAACTGAAAAATAATTTCTTGGTAATTGTCTACAACATCCAAAATTATTCTAAAACTAATTTTTTTGAATTCTTACACAGTAGTTTTACTAAATAATATAAAATCTATTGCTCTAAAATATTGGTTTTAGTAGTTTCTTATCTATTTCTAGAGTTACAGTGAGTTTTTTGTAAAAAAGCAAAATGGCAGATGGCGACTAAACTAAGCCGAATTCGAAAAAATGTTACTGAACATGTTCATTTATTTTAATGCCCATACAATATGATCCTGTATATACAATACGATCCTGTTTATACAATACAATCCTGTATATACAATATGATCCTGTATATACAATACAATCCTGTATATACAATACAATACGATCCTGTGTATACAATACAATCCTGTATATACAATACAATCCTGTATATTGTTATGTTTTGCGGGAATATGTTTTAGTATTTTAGTTATTAGAAATAGTATTTTGAATGTTAAGGTTTTGACCAGTAAGACGGACAAGGAAGTACGGTATAAACACGGAAATTGTAGCGAGGTCGCGGGAGAGTTCGTTAAACGCGGAACACGGAACTCGCTTTGCTTTGGTTTGTTTTAAGATGACAACAAGGAAGCTAGACGGGTTATAAAGTATAATCCGAATCTAGAATCTGGGCCAGAGGATTGTGGTCGTTGGGCCAGAGTGGGTTGGTCGATAGGCCAGTCTGTTAAGGTGTTGGGCCGGTAGCTGGGCCAGTCTGTTATTATCGCGTGTGGCCGGAAAAAGTGGGGCCGGTTCGTCATGCAAAGTGCGGCCAGGAAATCGGGACTTGGAATTCAGCTCGGGGTTTGGACCATCGAGATACCTGTGAAGACATCAAACTAAGTGAGCAAACCAAAGTATTTCAGTCTATAGTTAGAGTCACGTATTATTCAGAGTTTTGGGATCATTCAGATAAAAGTAACACGCTTTAGTTTGCCAATACCGTAATCCAGTCTGTCTTATAAAGGTCAATACCTAGTATAAGAGATGTATGTAGCATAAGTGTAGCTAATGTGAGAAATTGTGTGTTATCTATAATTGTAAAGGCGTACAAATAAATTAATGTTAAAATAAGTATTTCCACTGAACCGCTGATGCATTATTGTTATTGATCTGTACCTTTGTTGTTAATATAGTAAAGTAGAGTTTGAACCCGGGTGTTAAGGGAACAAGAAATCCTAACCCTATCAATATACAATACAATCCTGTATATACAATACAATCCTGTATATACAATACGATCCTGTATATACAATACAATCCTGTATATATAATACGATCCTGTATATACAATATGATCATGTATATACAATACGATCCTGTATATATAATACGATCCTGTATATACAATACGATCATGTATATACAATACGATCCTGTATATACAATACGATCCTGTATATACAATACGACCCTGTATATACAATACGATCCTGTATATACAATAAAATCCTGTATATACAATACGATCCTGTATATACAATACGATCCTGTACATACAATACGATCCTGTACATACAATACGATCCTGTACATACAATACGATCCTGTACATACAATATGATCCTGTATATACAATACGATTCTGTACATACAATACGATCCTGTACATACAATACCATCCGCTAAATTTTTTTTCAACACCCTGTATTGATAAGGCAAAAGTACTGGCAAAAGTATTGGAAAAGTTGTTTTGCTAAATTTCTTCTTTACTGGTTTAGTATACGTAAATGTTGCTTGAGTTTTGTTGCTAGGAAAAAATGTTGGGACTAAACATATCTTTTTACGCCTATAATGAGTTCAATACTTTAATAGGCTTATGAATAATAAATACTTAATAGGCTGTAGTAATTATTTAAAAAAGAAAACAAATTAGATTAATAAATTAATTGGAAATTAATTACATAAGTATAATCTATACATATAAAAGGCAAAGCCCTCACTCACTCATCATCACTAATTCTCCCACTTCCCAAGAAACTAGAGAGATGAAATTTGGCATGTGTATACTTTGTGATGGAAATAGGAAAACTAAAGAAATTTCATTTTGATATTAAAATTTTTAGGGTTAGTTTTGGGGGTTTATAGGTAGTTTTGACTGATCACAGTTTCTCAAAAACCTTACTACATAGGAACTTGAAATTTGGTACACATATTGCCCATAGGCACTAGAGGCACACTCAGAACGAATTTTAAAATATTTGGCCTGTAAGGGTTGAAACAACCCTTAAAACAATAAATACTGTTTGTTAAATATCTCAAAAACCTTACCTCCTAGGAATGTGAAATTTGGTACATGTATTTTCCACAGGGGCAAGAGGCGAACTAGGAAATGATTTTAAAATATTTGGCCTGCAAGGGTTCAAACAACCCCTAAAACAATAAATATTATTTGTTATATATCTCAAAAACCATACAACCTAGGGACTTGATATTTGGTACACATACTGCTCATATGCACTAGAGGCACAATAAGAACGGATTTTAAAATATTTGGCCTGTAAGGGTTGAAACAACCCTTAAAACAATAAATACTGTTTGTTAAATATCTCAAAAACCTTACCTCCTAGGAATGTGAAATTTGGTACATGTATTTTCCACAGGGGCAAGAGGCGAACTAGGAAATGATTTTAAAATATTTGGCCTGCAAGGGTTCAAACAACCCCTAAAACAATAAATATTATTTGTTATATATCTCAAAAACCATACAACCTAGGGACTTGATATTTGGTACACATACTGCTCATATGCACTAGAGGCACAATAAGAACGGATTTTAAAATATTTGGCCTGTAAGGGTTGAAACAACCCTTAAAACAATAAATATTGTTTGTTATATACAGTATCTCAAAAACCTTACGTCCTAGGAATGTGAAATTTGGTACATGTATTTGCCACAGGGGAAATGATTTTAAAATATTTGGCCTACAAGGGTTGAAACAACCCCTAAAACAATAAATATTGTTTGTTATATATTTCAAAAACCTTACCACCTAGGAATTCTGAATTACTCTTCACTCTGAATTTTTGGGTCTTTTCTGTTATATCCCCGCATTTACAAACTATTTTCTATAGAATGAGGATTAATTGGGATAGAACTACAAAAAATTTTAAATATAATACCTATTTACTCACCATTTAAACGTTGGGAAAAAAATAATAAAAATTTTTAACATGCGCAACTTTACTATTCGACTCTAGGCTAACCTATGGCAACATAAATGCAAAAATAATAATTTAAAAAATACCTAAAAGGTTCTAACCTAACCTATTTAGTTACAGTATGTTTACCTGTATTCAACATTTAAGAGTAAAATGTAAAACAACGTCGTTGTCTGCAAAAATATTAGGCTTAGAGTCGAATAGTAAAGTTACGCGTTTGCGATAACCGGATAACCCTTATCTAATATCAACAAAAACTGGAAACTTACTTCCTTATATGTTATGGAGTAGTTATAAATAGTTATTTGGACATTCCCGATTAATCCTCATTCTATAGAAAATAGTTTGAGAATAGAAAATAGTTTGTAAATGCGGGGATATAACAGAAAAGACCCGAATTTTTTATTTATTTAATTTATTTAGCACACATACCATGACGAAGACAATTGACGGGCAACCAGTGAACAATAAATACCAAAGTAATTGAATATAAATGTTATAATTCATTTTAATAATAATAAATTAAAGAAAATGAGAGAATACTATGACAATTAATTATAAATCTTGGTGTTGCAACAAACAAATTCCCTGTAGCGAAGCACGGGTATCCAGCTAGTTGTCTAATATTAGGTAGTGAGTAGGGTAGATAACCTATTGCAAAAAAATTAATAATTTTTCCATGATAACTTTTTAATTTTTAACCACATCCTTCAGTTTCCTGATCTTCATTACTTTTAATTTGTGGTTGTACTGTTTGTTCTTCATGAGGTACTCGGTTTTATCCCTCTTTGTCTGGACTACTCGGTTGAGTGTTTTTCATGGGCTTAGGTGTTCCATCAATTTCAAATATGTTATGTAAACTTTGCTGACCCTTTAGATGTAAGTATGTTTCTTTTCTTGCTAGGTATTCAGCCAAAAGTGCTGAGAGTTCGCTCTGTGGGAGCAGACGAAACAGATGCACCAAGAATTTTTATAGAAACCTCTATACCTTATTTAAAAATATGTATTGGATTTCACTCACCTTGAGATTACAAAATACGCCCCAACTATAATGTCTTTCAAGATAAAAACTCTACCTTACCTGATAATTGATTCATAATTAATATCTACAATATTTTTTTACCAGTATATTAATAATTCTTAATTTATTGTCAGTTAATCTTAATAACATTTTTTAAATAAATAGGCTATAAGTAGTACATATTCGTTTGCTCATTTCATTATTTTGTTATATGGTGCTATTTAGAAGCTGTGATAATAATTATTAGCAATATTAAGGCATTATAACGTTTTTTTGGTAACGAAAAATATCAAAGAATCTTATTTCATGCAAAACCGTTTCAAGTGTATTCACATAGTGTAAAGTAACATGTTCACTGCTGAAAATTATATTACACGTTTTTATATTAAATTATTATTAAACGTCGAAGCCACAATGGCCATGGTTGTTAAGGCGTAAAAGCTTTATCAATCGTCATGGAAACTATCAATGGAAAAGTTCCGGGTTCAATTCCCATTGACCCCGAATAATTTTCTTTATGGTTTCTTAACAGACATCATTGGCTGTGGTTCAGATTCCACGTAAAACTGTAGGTCCCGTCTTCATTAGCCCTAAAGTGCAAAACAGCAGGACGTTAAAAAAAAATATATATATTATTGCACGTTCACTGCAAGTAATAGATATTATTTTTGAAATAAATCTTATCTTTATGATGTTATGACGAATTTAGATGGCATTTCTTGATTTCCGACTTCAAAATCTTAAAATTTTTTATTGTTCATTTTGGGAGCTCATTCGGCGCCTGCCACGCCTGTCATTCATTCAGAGTTTTAAGTTTTTGAATACAATAATGTTTCCTTGCATAATAACTGTACATATTTAGTACAAAAATATATTTACAACAAATTTATACAACCCTCCAACCAAGCAAAACTACATCTACCAATCCTTACGGTAAAGATCGAAACATCCGATTACACAGAGACCTGGAAGTTCTGAACAAGATAAACATTCATATGTAGTCGATTTTTTACATACCCTATTTGACATTTCTTTCACTAAATTCCATTAGGTTTCAGTAATTTTTATTTATTACTATTTTTGTTGTGGTTTGGCCAGCAGGCCGAGGAAGGGGACGCATGGGGCTGCACAAATCTGAAAGAAGAAAATTGTATGGCCTATTGCCAGGAGTTGGAACAAGAAACTGTTTAGTTTAGTAAAATGTATTTCTTTCATACCCGGAAATAAGATTAGCATCATAGTCCGGGCCGGAGTCAGATTCACAGTGATAGACCTGATCATCAGTGGCGTTACTATCAATTTCATCATCTGAAAGTTGATTATCAGGTCGATTACTTGGTCCTGGGGAGATATCCATTGCACTACACTAAAATATTCAGTATAATAAAAATAGTTAAACACAAAACAAAGCACTAATTTTCATTGTGGTGCACAGATAAAATGCTGAGAAAACCCAGTGGATCACGCGAACATAAAACTACGCAAAATTAAAACTCTTTAGATAGTGAGGGGTCGTACAAACATAACCGGTTTAGGCAAGATTCAGATTCAAGGACTTATTAATCAACAAACTCTAAGCAATGCGTCGGGTGCCTCGAGGCACCGTGTGAACGTGTCAAATAATGGTTTCTAGTAATTTTTAAAAGTTAAAGGAATAATTTTTCTAAATGCCCAGATTTTGGGCGCTTAAAATTGCTTTAGGTGGATTCCCATTTATAAATCCCTCACTTGCATTTGCCTAGGCCACACACTGTTCAGCAGGTATTAGGATTACATCTGTTTGGCAATAACTATTTACAGCTCCTGATATAAAAGACAAACTTTTATTTTTATAATTTTCATATGCCTTAAACTAAAACTAAGATTAAATACTAACACAGTTCACATTTCATAGTTTGAGAAAGTTGATGAGTTAAATTTAATTACTAGATAAATTTTTCCCTATTACGAAAGTGATAATGTTTAAACTCGTTTAGTACTACAGTGAACGGTGTTTAATGTAACCGTGGATAATGTTATCACTTATCTAAAGTCCTGATCATTCGTATCCTGGCAGAAAGGAAATACATCGTTTATTATTATCAGGCCTTCGGTTACTCTTATCACTACTTTGTGTCAGAGTGACAAAACAAAATTTAGCACCAACATGAGGGATTACAGAAAGAGCGATAAACGGTCTGCGGACAGTTTGTATACAGTATGAATCAAGTAATAGAATACAAGTATGATAAGCACTTGAAATAGGATGATCGTATAAGTCATCAATAATGTCTTTTAGTTTTGAGTGTACCGGAAGATTTTCACCTGAACAAAAGATTAGTTTTTGTTAAATGTCAATCATTTCATTTCTCAGTTGTGTTTACGAACTGATAGATGTTAGTGCTACGTCATTGTTTTGTGTACGAGGGAAATTTAGGTGTGTATCAAATCAGAAAGCTTACTAACGTTTACTTCAGTTCTGTATAAAAAGGTTTTAAATCATTCATTCATTAAAACAAAATTTTTTTGCGCATGCCCTTACTACATTAATTAATCATGGAAGATTTATAAAAGAAATATCATCATTTTAATTTAGAAGATCAACTTAAAATTAAAATTCTAGAGCCTTTCAACAAATTAGCCTCACAAAAAAAACAGATTTCTTTATTACTGTGTTTATATTTTATGAAATGTTTTTGTGCATGCATAAGGCCTTAACTACATTAATTTTATTCATCATGGAGGACTCGCAAAAGAAATATTTAATTTAAAATGTCAACTTAAAATGCTAGAGCCTTTCAACAAATTAGGCCTTACAAAAAAAAAAAAAAAAAAAAGCAGTTTTCATTATTACTGTGTTTATATTTAATGCAATGTTTGGTCTAACCATTTTAGAAATTACGTGAAGAAAACAATAATTCCAGTAATAAAAAAATAATTTCTTACTTTAGAACATAAAAATACTCAACGTCAATGGAGTTTTAAAGAGTAGTTTGTCGGTTCTCTTTATAATTTTAATGATGTTTTTACGTTATAATAAAATTATACTGGTACTGGATATTGATATCGTGTTATCAGTTTGGGAACGGCCAATTGTGATCACACTAAGCAGCGACCACTGAATTGATTTTAAATTGTGTAAAGTCTGTTGAAGAAGAGTTCTAAAGTTAATTGCAGAAACTATATTTGCATCACGTCATCGGCTGCTATTCAAACGATGAACGCTAAATCGACGAAATCAAAACCGGCATTTTTATCGCTCCTGTATTTGTACTCTAATCCTCTTTGATGCTTTTTTGCGCCACAATATTGATGGAAACCAAACTTTTAATTTTTTTAAACAATTTCAAAACAGTAAATCCGACCAGGAAAAGAGTCGCTGCAAAGTAAAAGGCGATATCCAGCATGAAGTATTGATACCACGGCATGTCCAACGACGCTACGCGAAAAGGGCTTCCTCTGTTTCTCAGAACGTATTCGACCCACCAGATCGCCGTCTCCATCGGGCTCTGGGGTTCGTCTTTTGTTAACTGCGATAGTTTGACCATGTTTGTTTTGTAACTGAAAAGAAAGAATGATTGTTGAGCGGCAACAAATTGTAAAACATTTTAGAATTAACGAAACTAAACTAAGACTTGAAATTAAAGTAAATTTGTGTTTATATTGAAACACAGTGAAAACAGTTAGGGAAAGAGTAATCAAATAACAAAAATATAACAAAAAATTGTATAACAAAAATGTAAAAGATTAATAACAAAAAATGTATAGCAAAAATATAGCTGACTGTTTAGTATTGTTATTTATTTTTTAACAGTTGTCAACACTGTGGTACATACTGTAGAAATATACATTTTTTTGTCTCTAAACAACCCAAGTTGCACTAGTCATGGTCAGTAAAGCACAACAAAATTACAACATTACAGATACAAGGTACATACAATAGACCAAAATATGAGACATAGTACGTACATTATACTAAAATACAAGATCACAGGATATTGCAGTCAGGGGTGGATACAGGATTTCATTGGGGGAGGGGGGGCCATAAAAAGTCAAAAACAACATTACTGAGAATTTTTTTAAATTACCGAGGTCTGGTGAATTAAAAAATACATAAACTCTGTGAAATTGTTTAATAAAATAAACTCCTAATTATTAAATAGTTAACAGGAACGGTACTAAGATCAATAACACCACAACACGATCACTAAACCCACTTTGTTTCGCAAAATTTAAAACAACGTAACACAAGCCCTCACTTATTCAAGTCATACAGTTCCATATGGCGGGGCGCTCCGCAAAACAATTAGCCCAACCAATAGAGTTTTTCTTGTTATTAAATTTAACAGCAAGCGACATCCACAGTGACTTTAAGGGTAGCACTTAGGTATATAAAATACAAAAACTATCAGGAAAGGAGTTTTTGCGAATTTTTTATAAACAAAAATAACAACAAATTTGGACTTCTGGGATTTTTCGTTGATATTATATAAATAATGTATGAATGGATCACGATACTTAGAACGGGACATTTGTAGAGAATTAAAAACCTACAAAATGGTTTTTAAAGACCCTGATCGGACCATTTCTCACCGAGAAAATTCGGAAAAACGCTTAAAAATTACTATTTTTCAAAAGTCCATATTTTTGTTAATTTACAATCTTTCGGAAAATGATTGTTTAGTATGTGTACTTCAAACAGGCGGAAGATGAAATTTGTCACATTAATAGTTTTTGCATAATTGCAGTACAAACAATTTAGGCCATTATCTTGCATAATGCGGAGGAGACGAGAACGGCAGGCTGCTATTTCCCCCGTTATCACTGCTTCTATTAGAAATTTACGGTCGGCGTCGGTCGCAAATTAACGCCTTTCTCACTATGTTCTGAAGCATTTTTATCATACTTTATCGACCTTATTAAAAATCACAGATACACGAATTGTAGATTTAATGCCTACTTTCAGAATTCGTTTGTTACATTTAAATCGGGCTACTCAGGTTAATTGGGAACAGTTTAAAGTACACAAACACATATAAATCAGACCTTAAACAAATGTTTTGGGAGTGTCATGACCCTCCCCCTGTATCCGCCCATGATTGCAGTCGATAAACGTATATATAGTTCAAATGTAAACCTAGAAGTGATAATAACATCCGTAGATGGTATCATTAGTTTGAAGACACCCTCTGCCTTTGCAAAGGGAAGAGAAAAGTGTATTGAGCTAAATGTTGGGAAGGAAAGGTATTTTCCGAAAAATGTTAGGCCAGTTACTTCTCCCACTACCCTTGTATTTTCTCTACATTTTAACCAACTGTACTATTTCCAACGAAACACCAAATTGGTATTTTTGATCCAACCGGCTGAACCACCAAAGTTTAAACGATTTCGAACAATACTTTTAAAATGAAAATAAGTCGATCACGCAGCTGAACCGCTGTAAGTTTAGCGAATTTCCAAAATTAAATTTATACGTTTTAGGGTTTCAACCAAAAATTTTGAAATTGGTCTACTCACGAATGCGTTAAATATCTGCCTGTGTACGAAATGTATTACTGGAATTTCTTTGCACCTCAGCCTCCAGTTTATACTTACGCGCTGCTTCGTCCCACTCGCAGCGGAAAAACTCGCTTTGCTTCGCTCGCAGCGTACAAACTCGGCCGTTGGGTCTCAAATCAGAAGATGCTCCTACGTAGATTTAAACCGTGTACTTTTATGGTATTTTACGCTTTGGCCGATTTTGGGAGAACCGAGCGAACCAAAAGGTCGTGTAAAAAAACAAATAGTGCAGAATAATATCCTACACTTATTTTGTTAGATAAAACCTTAAAAAAAATTCATTCTCGCACGAAAAATCTAAACACAAACAGTTAACTCCGGTCAAAAATGTACTTCCGGTTGTTGTATTTTTTTTTTGCTAATGGACTCGTCCGAGTGACTTAGACAACCAACGTGTGTACCAAATCGGACTTAAAATGCGGCCGTTAGAGCGGGAAAATTTTAATGACACCCCAAAACATTTTCTGGGGGCCATGATCGGTGCCCATTTACTACTCCCGACCTTAGGTCTTACCTATTTAAATACGCTAACAAGACAACTTATCTAACAAGTGACCTATAGTAAGACTTAACTGCCCAGTCGTGTGTATTCACCTTTTATCATTGAGTATCGCATTGAGTGCATTGTAAACAGATATTCTGTTGATATCAACAAATTCCACTTTAACTCC
>JAGFPH010007463.1:31615-49454 GCA_018207615.1 Philaenus spumarius | reverse complement strand
AACTTTCAAAACCTTTGAGTATAATCTTCGATAAGGATTTTAATTTATTTTCACTAAATAAGATCAAGACCGTAGCCAGTTCATAAAACTATGAAGGTTCAACAAAAATACTTTACTCTAACAAAACACGCAATGTATTGTGTATTGAAAATACTCCCAATACGAAACACGCAATGCTCTGTGTATTAAAAATTCTCCCAATATGAGGTTTGGTATTGCATATTGAAAATACTCCCAATACGGGGGCTGGCATGCGAAGGACGCAATGCATTGTGTATTGAAAATTCTCCCAATATGAGGTTTGGTTTAGCATGCGAAGCACGCAATGCATTGCGTATTGAAAATACTCCCAATACGGGGATTGGCGTGCGAAGCACGCAATGCATTGTGTATTGAAAATTCTCCCAATACGGGGGGTGGCGTTTGCGTATTGAAAATACTCCCAATACGGGGTGAAACAAATCTTTCAGTTCAGTTTCAGAATCTTTATATTTTAATAAAATTAGTAAAAGTTAAACTGCTTGTTGTACGCTGAACAACTAGTGAAGAGTGAGGACAATAGACATGAACTCTGGTCACTGACAAAACTTAACAAGCAAGGGGTGATTGTTAGAATTTTACATCTCAGCTGTCGTTTTATTCTAATGCAAAATTTTTAAATATCCAAATTTCCATGAAAATGTACTATTCCCTTAAAATATATGTGTGTATTAGCTAGTAGTTATTAGCATTAAGATATGATCATTAATTGGTGAGTATTCCCGCAGCAAAGTTGATTAAAAATTTCAATATTAAAGAAAGTCAGAAAACAAATATTACACTCAGTAGTATAATTAAAAACAAAAGCAAAGTATTCTTGTTGAAATTTTGATTAACCAAGTAAGTTTAAAATGATTAATAAAAAAAGTATAAGAAAATTCAAATTGAAGAAAAAATTGTAAAGGGGGGTTTTCTGAAGGAGAAAGTAATAAATCAATAATAATTATGTAATAAAATGTACTTAGGAAATGTTCAGTAATAAGAAATAATTAGATTTAGTTGCTTTACACAATGGAAAGGTGTGAAATCATACGAGTGGAATAACTTAAGAACTAAGCCGCGTAGAAATGTGATTGACATTCGTATATGCGTCATGAACTATAAACTACGATCTGTGAAAGTTTGAATGTTGAAAAGATAGTGGTTTAGGAGATGTGAACATTTTGGAAAAAATTTACAGTAATGGGCAGTTTGTCATGTCCGAACGAAAAGTCTGGTGGTCAGCTTCGGTGGACGTCACGTGACGCGGAGGGATACGAGTGTTGATAAAATGTTGTAGAATTGGTTCCAAAAGTGACAATTTAAAACTATAAACTGTAAAAATCGTTAAACAAACTAAAAACTAATCGATATATAAAAAGACTTTGGTGTAAAATACAAAATTTAAGAATCACTAATTTGTTACACGGGTTCGCAAAATGTACATTGGCCGGGCGGGCATAAATATGGCAGGTCGAGGCAGCTAAAGAGAGAATTGTTTAAGACAGTATACGGTCTACATCACTTTGTAACGAATTGTGCTAAAATTTTGCCCCAAGTAAGGGAATAGAATTGAGTCTTAGTTTTCTTTAAGGTAGGCTACTTCGTAATTCACGACAACGGAACGATCCTGAGGGTTAGCGAAGGTCTTGGCAGAAATCGAAGGCGATCGAGGGACGAAACCCGTACTCTCACCACACTTTCCGTGAACATTCAGGAAGACTTGGAAGGACGCACAATTATTACTATTTTTATTATTGTTTTTCTTGTATGTATTTTTTATTTAAAAAAAGAAACTTTGCTTAGTTCATGTACTTACTTGGGTAAAAATTAAACTAAAACTTTTTCTAAGACTAATTAATAATAGTAAATATTCTAAAAATTATAAATAATAAAATAAAATTGTATAAAGCGGGATACTCACCTTTTCTCATTTAGAATTTCAAATTTTGTATGTATTATGTGCAGCCTAGTATTCAATTGTGTCAAGAATTATTGTATATACTTATGAAAAGAGACTATTCAAATTTTGTTATAAATTATTGGAGAAGAGTTGAATTTTCTTTTATGTTAAATAAATGTTAAATATCAAGGAGATATTATTTGTTACTCAGAAAACGAGAATATTATTGAAAAATTAACCTTTGGGCATTTCCAAATGTATAGTGTGTAAATTGCTAAAATAAATAAAATTAGCAAAAATAAAAGAAGTAATTTGAATATCTTCAATACAAATAAGATCAAGTGCTCAGATCTTATGCATAAAACTTTATTTCCAGTAAATCGTTGTTTTGATTGTGAAACAAAGACACGCCCTGTAGAAAGGGAGTTCAAAGTAATTTAAAAAGAGAACATTATACTTTCTGAGCTAAAGCCGGTAGGACTAAAAAGAATTACATTTTTTATATACAAATATATATATACTTAAAAAGAATCAGAGCCCCAACCGCCAGAAGAAACAGCTGACCTACAGAGCTGTGGGGAAGGAGAATAATTCGCCCATTAAATATATTTGCGTTTATATATATATGTGTATGTTAGAGTAAGGAAAATAGTGATAAGAAGTGGAAAATATTTAGTAAAATTTATGCAATTTAGATACATCAAATTTGCGTAAATAAGCAAGGAATTTGATCGGTACAGAAGTAGGTCAGTGATCGTTCAAACGGAAGGGGTTCTTGGAGCGAGTTCGCCTTGACCGTTTCAGGGGGGTGGTGTGCGAAGCACGCAATGCATAGTGTATTGAAAATTCTCCCAATATGGGGTTAGCGTGCAATGCACTGTGCGTCGGCCGCTTCTCATATTGTTCAGTGTCAAGCTCACACGTACGTCCTTAGCAGTGAACGTGTTAAAAGGTTTTATATTCAAATCCCTGGTCCTGACCTGACCCCCCCTGAAAAGTTTTCCTGGCTACGACCTTGAATAATATGAATAAATCAAACAATACAACCATGCGTGTGAGCTACATACTCTTTTGTTCGCCGTCAAGTTTGTTGTTTATAGGCCTAAATAGTTTCTTCTGGAAAACAAAGTAGTAGACAAATAAGATTTTTTGTAAATATACATTTTTAAAGACTTCTAACCTCAAAACATGTCACACAGCATGCATTAGTTATACAACAGTGTGAAAATAGCTACACATGTTCAACGTGAGTAGGACAGTTGAATTTAATATTTTATTATTACTAAAAACGTATTACACTACAGTACAACCCTTATAACTGTACACATTTACCGAATTAAAAAATCCCCACAGCATAGTAAGGTAGGCCTATATAATCTAAAATACAGTAGTATTAAATAGTATTTTTTTAAATGGTGTTTTTATATGAGAATCTAATTAATCTGTTTGTGATTTTTCACGGATGCTTACTACAGTCAGTTAAATAAATATACAAGTTACCAGTTGTAGACATAAGATATGTAGTTTGTGACAAACACGTTCTCTATTCTTTCCAACAGACTCATCCGATCTCCGTAAGGCAGTGTAACACTGGGAATATAAGATGGATTGGTCGGGTTACCCATATGTTCTGCGAAGAAATTCCACATCGGCATAGTAGACACTGCGATGGTCGGTGCCTTTAGTATATGACTGATGCCCAGGTACGACGACAAACACAAAACTTCCATGATGACTAAATCAAATGATTCGTTGTAAGTGGATCTAATAGGAAAAAACGTTACGTTAGTGTGCCATAGCTCTTAGACATAGACACGACTTATTAGGATAATACATTCTATTACAATAATTTATTACACTTTTTTCAAATGAAAACATCAAAACTGCCTTGTCAGAATTTAAAATCTACTTGCAAATTAGGGCCTGAACACGCTATGCATCTTGGACTTTTTGCTATATCGTCTGCAACTTTTTTTATGGAAGACGCGTAGCAATTTCGTGTCGTAACTGAAGACGCAAATGGCTGCGTCTAGTTGTGTCCTGACGAGTCTAGCTGCGACTAGACGCAGTAGTGTGTACAGGTCCGTATGCCTTCCATAAACTCTAATGCTTCTCAACTGAGCATGCGTCAGGGGAATGACTTTTTCGACAAAAAGTCGAGGACACACTTGCCTCCAAGATGCATAGTGTGTTCAGGCCCTTAGAACATGGTTACATTAGTCAGGTTTAACTAACATGTAATTCAGTTTTTTAATTTTTAACCATCAACTAATTTACAGGGCAAACTATTTCAAGAAGCTTAACGTAACTGTATCATTCACAACTCACAACAATATAAAGAAAATATTGCAACCGAAAATCAGAAAAAACATTAACAACTGTACTGGTGTCTACAGACTAACGTGCAGCGATTGCGATAAGTTTTATATTGGTCAAACTGGTAGAAAATTCAGTGACAGATTTAAGGAACACTTATCCAAAAATGATATCGCGCAGAATAAGTCAATATATGCATTACATTTGATTGATAGTGGACAATGTATGATAATTTCTCGACTAATTTAATCCCTCTGCATTTATGCAACAAAGGTCGACTGATGAATGCTTTGGAGGAGTATGAGATTTATAAGGCCAACATGGAACATAATGATGCACTCCTCATGCGAACAATTATACTTAAAATCTAATAGCTTATACGACACTGCTACATCTACATATGGACCTAGAAGTAATAATGATGCAAGAGATAACGGACGTTCTCGTTTAGTTGACGATTGACCGCGGCAATGCTCACATGCACCAACGCCGTAACATTTTTATACAGTTGTTCCGTGATTTTTTAGTGTACGTAAGCAATATTTTATTCCAATGTGAAGTGCGATGTTTTATGTTGTAATTTGTGTGTATGTGTGTGTGTTTTTATTTTAGAGTTTTGTTTGACGTGCTTACGTGTGAGTTATTCCAACACCTGAAGATGAGAACCTGTTCTCAAAACGCGTAGTGTAACTACAAAATAAGTTGCATGATGGAAATCCAGTTATACGTATATATGTTTATATAGGTATACTACATTTAGTTTCATACTATATTGCAACTGGAGATATATAAACTATTATTTTAATTTTTTTATTATCAGCTAAGAGACAGTTGTGTTTATTGCATTAGCCTTGTCAATACAAAAACGAACATATATTTTGAGTTTAGTTGTATGTACAGACAATACGTTAATTCATAAAACATGTAGTAAAATGTATTACACTGTGAATATGAATAGAATAGAATAGAATAGAATATTTTATTTGTCAGTAAATATTTCATAAAATACATTGACACGTCACATTTAAAACAAATAATATAATACATACATTTTAAAAATCATTCAAAGTCCATGATTTTCCTTGAAATTCATCCATAGTGTAAAATGACTGTTTACACAGAAAGTTTTTTAATCTTAAGCTAAAATTTCTGTCATTTAGTTTTTTCAATTCTTCTGGTAGCTCATTATATAATTTACTGGCTATAATTACAGGTTTTATATGAAACTTAGCTAATCTAACACATGGTAAATTTACAAGATTTTTTGATCGGGTATTATAATGATGTATGTCCCCCCTGCAATTTATTTGGTTAAGATTAGCTCGAAGATACATTAAGCTCTGAAAAATATAAAGGGAGTACAAAGTTAAGATGTTAGTATCTTTAAAAATTTCTCTGCAGTGATCTAATTTACCTGCTCCGGTAATAACCCTTACTGCTTTCTTTTGCATGGTGAATACCTCTTGGGAATGAGAAGATGATCCCCAAACTATGAGGCCGTAATTTAAATGGCAGTGGAAGATACCGAAATAAGCCTGACAAAGAGAATCTGTATCAAGTTCACCGCACAATCGTTTTAGTGCATATATACTTGAGCTTAATCTTTTTTTAAGGTTGACTATATGCTGATGCCAATTTAAAGTAGAGTCAAATGTTAAACCTAAGAATTTTGAGTGCTGATGAAAATGTTTCTCAGGATGATCTCTAAGACCAAATACCATGGTATTCGTTTTATCTTTATTCAATATTAAATTATTAGCTGTGAGCCAGTTTTCTGTAATTTTCAAATTTAATTTAGAATCCTCAATTAATTGTGTATAATTAGAACCTGATGTAAAGACCGTAGTATCATCTGCATAAAGTACCAGCTGAGCAGGAATGTTAACATGCAGGTCGTTTACAACCACCAAAAACAACAGAGGCCCCAGAACGGAACCCTGTGGAACTCCGGCTGATAAAGTTTTACAGCTAGATTTACCCTTCTCTGTACAAACATATTGGTTTCGGTTTTTGAGATAAGATTCAAATAGGTTCAAAGCTTTTCCTCTGATTTTATAGTGCTCTAATTTTTTTAAAAGAATTTCATGAGACACACGATCGAATGCTTTGCTGAGGTCACAGAAAGTGACTGCAGCAAAGTCCTTGCTCTCATAGCATTCGAGAATCTTGTCCACCAAAGAAATTATTGCATGCACTGTGGAAAGTCCCTTACGAAAGCCAAATTGTTCATTACATAGCAGTTTATTGCTTTCCAAAAAATTAATCAACTGTTTTGCAATTAAAACTTCTATTACTTTTGACAGAACTGGTATAATTGCTATTGGCCTAAAGTTACCAATTTCATCTCTGCTACCTTTTTTAAAAATAGGATGCACTCGAGCAATTTTCAAAACATTGGGAAATATACCTTGTCTGAAACTGTTGTTAATTAAAATTGTGAATGGGGAAACAAAGCAGTTTATGGTATCCTTAACCAAACCATTTGACATACCAAAATGATCCTTACTTTTTTTGAGATGCTAGTTCATTTACAACTTTAAGAACATCATTCTCTTTTACAAAATTAAAATTAAAATTTGCTATACTATCAGATACAGGGTATTTCTCCAAATATACATCAAAACTATTAGAGCTAATTACCCTATTATCCTTTGCAATGTTCACAAAAAAATCATTAAACTCATCAGGCGTAAACTTATCATTTGTTGATTCCTTTGAATGAAATTTCCCATTATTAACAATTTTCCACAAAGCTTTAATTTTGTTTTGGGAGTGATTTACAAAATCTACATTTGCTTGCTTTTTTGCTTGCCTGATTTTTAACCTGTATTCAGCCTTCTTTACTTTATACCCTTCACTGTATTGAACATTACCAGTAGATTTAAACTGACTATACAAAATATCCAACCAATTCTTTAACGATCTCAACTCAGAATTATACCAATTAGAGTTTATATGTTTCTCAGAATTCTTATTTTTGAATTTTTTTGAGTATGACTTTGAAAAGCATAAACCATAATAGTATTCTATTGTTTGTAAGAACAAATCAAAGCCCTTATTAACGTCAGTTTGTAAAATTACATCATTCCAACTCTCTTTAGTTAAATAATATTTGAATTCCCTTATACTATTTGAATTAATCTTTGTGACCAATTTATGGTCACTTGTTTGAACTATTTCTTCTTTAACCCTCACATTAAAAGAGAAAAGTTGACCAAGGTGATCGCTTATATGTCTATTGGTATTCATGGATGTAAATCTTTCCTTAATTGAGGTGAATACATTCTCAAGACAACTCTGTCCGCGAGTAGGCTCAAAAATTGTCATATAAAGTCCATAAATTTTAAACATATTTATAATGTTTTCCTGATATGAAAGGTCCATTCTGTGGACTACTAGTTTAGAATGGCTTATTCCAAATTTAACTGAATGTAATCTTTATAACCTGCAGTCAACTGGCTGTCCGGATTAAGCAAAATCCGTTATAATGGGATCCGGTTAATGAGGTTTACTGTAATTTCTTTTCCCACTTTTTTAAGGGTGACGAAACCTGCATATCTTACACCAACGCAGAATCGAAACAACAGTCAATGCAGTATCGCCATTTAAGTTCGACAAAATGAAAAAAATTTAAGTAATCTCCATACTCGAGTCGAAAAATGATCGCTAACGTTTTGTGGGACTAATTATGAATTTACGTATATACAAATATCACGTCTTATTCATAATTTAATTGTGAATCCGAATCTGCTTTAAAAATTAAAATCGGACTAATACATCTTGAGATATAATTGATTTACCAAAACCTTGTAACGCATAGAAGCAAAAAAGTCAAATTTGAACTGTTTTTAGGGTGGATGTTTAAATTTTCAAACGTCAATAACTTTTAAACCTATAGAGATATTTTATATTTCTAAAAAATATTCTGTGTATAATTAGTTGTTCTATTACTTGTGATAATTTCAAATTAATACAATAAGATTTGTAAATTTTATTCCACCTTATGTATTTTGAAATGTGCAATTTTCGGGGGTCATAGGGTTGGTCAGAGAATTTTCGAAAATCTTAGTTTGTCTGATTTTGATGAAACTATCACCATTTATGAAAGAGTTAGAACTCTAACCACTATGATTTAGAAAGATTGTGAAAATTTTACATTCGTAATATCACAAGTTATTTTTTTTATGAATTTTCAAAATCCAACCGACCTCCCAAAGCTCTGATTTTTTTTATTTCATGGAACGCGAATTAAAAACTCATCAAACTAAAATGTGCAATCATTGTCCGGCAAATCCTCCTTCACGGCATCGGTGTCCTCACACTGCTGCCATAACCAAGAAGAAGACTAGATTTCCGTTGTCAATTTTTTGACCACCCTCCATATAGTCCCAACCTTGCACCTAGCGAATATTTCCTCTTCTTCACTTGAAACGATGGCTTGGTGGACAACGGTTTGAAAACGACTAGTAACAAGACCGCCGCGTCAACCGGTTCCAGGAGGCGAACTTCTGCGCAGAAGGGTTAAAGAAACTGGTGCAGCATTACGGAAAGTGCTTTAGAACTAATTGATTACTATGTGGAAAAGTGAAGTAGATAATAATATGTAGTAAACTATAAGTGCCAATAAAAATCTTTTCTCAAAAGTTTATTTTTTGTAATGACCAAATGGCCCTTGCTTTATGAATACGCCTCTTATAATTTTTTTTTAATGTCAAATGTTAGGCAATTTGTAATCTTATTTTAAGCTCTCTAACCTGATAAATTCCTGCATGACTGGAGATTCGTACTGCACAACCGTCAGTTGATGGTAGAAGTCCGCTATCATATTTATAGTGGCCATCGCAGCTTGGACTGTACCCAGAGACTTCGACTGATAGAAATTGCTTAGAGAGCCGCTTGATTTCAGTTTGTACGAAAACGACAGATCAACTTCTGTATAGTTTTCAGATAGTTTCTGTAAATAATGTAATGCAAGAATAGATTCGAGTGACTAAAAAAGTCTCATTGTTTACAGTTCGGGGAGTCATGTGCTGGTGTTGTTCTATAAGCCTATATTTAAACACACATTATCTAACTGCATTTCTCAACAACTTATACAACAGCAACTTGTACAGGAATTTTATTACGTTGTTACAAGATGTATTAATAAGAAATCATGTAATTTAAAAATTAGTAATTTACCAGCCGATATATATTTAAATCATTATGAAAATGAATTCTTACTGTCCAACCGTAATAAATACAAGCAGAACATAATATATTATGGCCGTTACGTCGATGACACGTTCGTAGATTTCAATGGAACCGACCGGCAAGGCGTCAATCTTAAGAATTACATGAACAGCATTAATTCCAAGATCCAGTTCACGCTTGAAACTGAAAACGATAACCAACTCAACTTTCTCGACTTAACCATCAAAAAAGGCACAGACAAGTTCGAATACAAAATTTTTCGTAAACCCACTACAACCGACATCAGCATTCACGCTCATTCCTACCATCCATATTCTCAAAAAATGGCAGCTTTTCATAGCTTTGTACATAGACTTCTCACTGTCCCATTGAGTAAAGTTGATTACCAAGAAGAATTGCTCAACATTAATCATATAGCCGTAGCCAATGGGTACAAGAGTACAATAATTGATAAGATGATTAACAACCATAAAAAGAAAATGAACAATAAACATATAGAAACCCATAGCACTATTGATAATAAATATGTCTCGTCTGAGTATACGAACTTTTTACCTAACGTCCTAAAAAACATCTTCAAAAAATACAACATCACGTTATCCTTCCGTACAACCAATAAATTATCAAAATTGCTTAGGCGTAAAACCAACACCTCACCTGAAAATATGTCCGGAGTTTATAAAATCAATTGCCAGGATTGTAGTAAACATTACATAGGTCAGACAGGGAGAGCGTTCATCGAACGTTACAAGGAACATCTTCCCAATAATAAGTCCAACATTCCACACGTCAACTACGCACGTCACCTTGCCGAAAACAAACATAGCCCAGGTGACTTCCACGCTTCGGTAGAAACCCTACACATTTGCGGCAAAGTTAGACTAATGAAAGCTAAAGAAGAGTATGAAATTTATAAAGCATTCAAAAATAAACCGGACGATATCTTAAATGACCAACTTTCATTTCACTCTCACCATTTATATGATACGGCCATCAAATATTTACAGAAGACAAACAGAAGGTAAACATCGTTAGACCCCTGAACGCAATACCGGCAGTATTCAACCGACAATGATAGGTTGCGCACATAATTTTATGACAAGCGCGATATTGTGTTTATGTGTTGGTGTGATGTGTACGTGTGTTTGTGTGTATATGTTTTATTTATTTTAATGTGCGATGATCTCTTCGGAGTGATTAGAACTTGAAAATAGAGTTTCGGCTCCGAAACATGTCGTAAGAAATACACAACAATAAGTCACGTGACGGACCTAACAAGGTAATATTATTATTATTAATTAAAAATGATGTTTAATCATCCATCACTTCAGATAAGGTAAGGTACGACGGTACCAACCTAATATTCTTGGATTTACTGACAACATACAGCTGTGTGCACAGAATAACTACTTAAGAAAGAAATAAGCATAATAATAAAACTGTTAGCTCTTCTTGATTTGCTACATTTTCGCCTGTAGGTTTGGACAGGCCCAGCCCTTCCTAGAAAGCACCATTTATACAGTTTTAATTCTATATAAAATCCATTTGGAAAGTATAAAATCTCTTCAGTGTATGAATCTTACTAAGTATAAAACATAGAATGCTCTAATAGCCACACGATATACTTAAATATATACACAATATGCTCTAATACACACAAAACTGCTCTAATACGCACACAAAAAGCTCTATCAGACACACAATATGCTCCAATATACACATAATATACTCTAATAGGTACACAAACAGCTCTAACAGACAAATAATGCTCTAATACACTTAAATAACCACACAATATGCTCAAGTAATCACAAAATATGATTTAACAGTCACACAAAATGCTCTAATAGACAAACAAAAACCTATAACTCACACACACAATACACTCAAATAGCCACACATTTTGCTCAAACACTACATACAATACGCTCTAACAAGAAACATGATAATATCTCTATTAGTTACAACAATATAATGTAACATACACAATGTGCTATTAAACATACAAACATATCTAATAGTCTCACAATATGCTCAGATAGACTTACAATAAACTCTAATAGCCATACAATATGTTCTAATTAATATAAACAATAATATGCTCTAATTAATATAAACAATAATGTGCTCTAATAAACATAAAATATATTCTGATATAAACAATAAATGCTCCAATAGACATACAGTAAGCTCTAATAAAGACAACAAATACTATAATAGACACACAATATATTCTAGTAGACAGTCATACAGTATGGTTAATAGGCCTACAATATGCTCTAATATGGACAATAAATGCTCTAATAGACACACAATATGCTTTAGTATACATACAGTATGGTTAATAGACCTACAATATGCTCTAATATACACATAATATGCTATAATAGACACAATATGCTCTAATAGACACACAATATGCTCTAGTAGACGTACAATATGGTTAATAGGCCTACAATATGCTCTAATATAGACAATAAATGCTTTAGTAGACATACAATATGGTTAATAGGCCTACAATGTGGTAATAGGCCTACAATATGCTCTAATACAGGCAATAAGTGCTCTAATAGACACACAATAGCTCTAGTAGACATACAATATGCTCTAATATAGACAATAAATGCTCTAATAGACAAACAATATGCTCTAGTAGACATACAATATGGTTAATAGGCCTACAACATGCTCTAATATACACATAACATGCTATAAATACATTAATATTGTAGTTTTAATTTAAACTTGGTTCTACAGTTGTATAATTACCTTGGAAGGATTAGCTGTTAGGATAGTTATATTGTGCCCTCTTGCAAGAAGTCCTTTTGTCAAGGCAAGAATAGGCAACTGGTGGCTGTGAACAGGTAAAGGGGAAATCACCAAGATCTTCCCTCCTGCTGCAGATGATATCACACCAAACAAAACCCATAGCAGCATACCTAAGCATGATTTAAAATGTCAGAATTGTTTTATACATTCAAATTATAAATATTTTATTATTCAAAACGTTGCATATAACTGGGAAACATGGAATCAATTTTGTTCAAGCCAAACATATGAACCTTTACAAGATACGTAGGCCTATATAGTTTTGAATTTAAAAATTATAATCTATGTAAATAACCACTTTCGGCTCAGCCTAAATGAGCAGGTAGATTTCAAAGTTCATTCCTTGTGCTCACAACACATTTATTGACCACTTGCCCTAAGAATTGCAGTTATATAATAATTCGTCATCGCAGCTAAACCGCTGATGCAAGTTGAGCGTATTTCCAAAATTAAGTTTATATGTTTTAGGGTTTCAACCAACTATTTGGAAAATTGGTCTAATCATGAAATGTTCAATAGCTGCCTGTGTATACAAAATATATTAGTCGAATTTGTTTGCATCTCAGCCTCCATCAGCCCTAGCTCGCGTGCTGCTTCATTCAGCTTGCAGCGGAAAAACTTGATTTGCCTAGGATTTCAAACTGCTTTGCTCCCTCAGAAGCTACCCCACTGTAAAATCCTCCTCGTGGTTTTGAACCGAGTACTTTTATGGTATTTTACGTTTTGATATATTCTGGATTAACTAGACAAGCTACAAGGTCGTGTAAAAAAACAAAATGTACAGAATAATCTCCTATATTTACTTTCTCTCCCTATACCATAGTATATGGAGAAAGTATTGTATTTGTCAAAATTTTCGAGTTTGAGTTTTTGGTGGAAATATCCGTTTTGGGTCTCCCTGAACGTAAAAAAGTGGTTTTCAGAGTGATGTCTGTGTGTGGGGGGGGGGTGTCTGGGTGTGTGTGTGTCTGTGTGTGTGTGGATGTTATCAGACCTAGAGCCTAAACCAGTAGTCCGATTTTGATGAAATTTGGTATGGAGGTACTAATTCACGGTATCTCCAGGCGTTTTTTCATTTTTTATTTTTAAGGGTAATTTTTCCATAAAAACTCTTAAAATAACGCAAAAATCTCTAACGGCTCTAACGATTTTGACCAAAATTTTATAGTTTATTAGAGACCTAAAGTACTAAAACTATAAAATTTTAATCAAAATCGTTCGAGCCGTTTTTGAGAAAAGTTGGTTTTTCCGTTATTTAATAGATTTTTATGGGAAAATTACTCTTAAAAATAAAAAATAAAAATTTGTATATAAGACTAGCTGTTATACTTTCTAGGGAAATGACAGTGCATATCTCTTAACAAAATTATAAGCTATCATTAAAAAAAAACAATAATACAAAATTTATGTTTCTTTCATACACTTTTGGCTTCATGAAATAATATTTTTTTATTAAGTTCCTATAATGAGGGAGAAATTATGTGTCAGTTTCCTGATACCGTTTATTTTTCTAGATAAACCCCAATAAATTTTCATTCTAGTATGAATAATATCAAAATATTTATTTCCGGTCAGAAGAAGTGCTTCCGGCTGTTGAATTGTTTTAGCTAACAAACTCGCAGGAGCCACTTAAAAAACCTTCGGGTACTGTTAGAGTGTGAACACATAAATATATACATATCTTATCTTCTAAAGCGAGAGATAATTGTTTGTCTGCTAAATGGATCTGGAATCTCCGTCTAAGGATTTTTTATTTTTTTATTTTATATTAGGCTTTTGGCCACGAGAAATCGATTGGAAATGGTCACCAGTCTGGGAAAATTCGTTTTCTACGTCTTTTTATTAAATTAAAAAGTGAAATTTGTCCATTTTAAACAATACAAAGCACAGCTGATGCAAATGTTTTCAATGCCATTACAATAATCATCTGCTTTCTTTTAAACTGTATATTATTTTATTAGAGGTAAGCCTAATGTTGTATCTATTTATAGTTACCATGGCAACGAATACATAATAAACATACCCTTTATTTAGTTGTTTAATGTTATAGGCCTAACCTAAACGATGTTCACGGAAATTTGCAATAATAGTAGTTATTGACGTGAGCGAACTAGGCCCTAGGAATAAATCGATATTGAAATACTGTAATACTTTAATTTAGGCCTGACTTATTTCTGAGGCATAGCGTTGAGATTGTGGTTAATCCTTTAAACTGTATTTTTATTACAGGTAAGCCTAATGTTGTATATACCCTTTATTTAGTTGTTTAATGTTATAGGCCTAACCTCAAAACTCAATAATCCAATATCTATTATTGAAATCATAATAGCTTTAGCTCGGTCTCCAGGTACTAAAATATTAATCTGATACTGATTGTAGACCAAAGTAAACATTAAACAATTATTGTCCCTCTAATTTTCACAAATCGTGCCCTCACCTCTATTTTGTCCAGGTGGCTCTGGTCGGTGCGCTCTGCTTTCTTCTCTCTATGTCCTTCTTGCTGGTGCACCCCACGGAAAAAAGCCTCATTTCCCATCTTTCCTCTCTATTTAAAAACTTCCACCCCCACTCAGTTTTCCCCGTCTCCTTTATAACTTACTTAACCCTTTCCACTCGAATTACTGGGGACCTGGTGTTGCTATCAGGTCAGATTAATTTTGAGCGAATATTGCACTGTAACATGTTTACTCCAAAAAAAGTATTTCTGTCAGTTCTAAAAGGCTGATTTTTTTTTTTTAGTTTCTTCTATGACTAAAGTATAGATTGGTATGAAAAATAACCATATATTTTTATTTTCAAGTATATGTTTTTAATTTTAATTTATTGAAAAAAATATAAATTTATAAATAAAAATCGGAATAAACAAGAATTTTGGAAAAATTTTCAATGGGAAGACCTATATTTGTTGCTTGTTTTTTGTTGTCTATATCATTATAAACAAAATTAAGTGTTGACACCAACTTGTACAAAATTGCCTCAACTATTTATTATATTGCTTAACAACGGTATTATGTAGATCAAAACTAGTAAGAAAAGCGTTTTTCAGAACTGATTGGTAATATTTTAATCACTCAGGTATGAAACAAAATTTCCGTCGCCACTAACGTCATTTTGTAACAAACTGCCGTCGTCTTCGTTCATTTTATTTCACAACAATCATTATTATTATAAAAAGAACAATATTCAAAAATAAACTGTGAAATTACACACGATAACCTAGTACAACAAAAGTAAACAACGCGTAAGCTCACTAAAACACTGCGTAGTAAGTAGGAACCAAACAACGGCGAGAGCTGACAGCTGTTTACAGACCGGCCAAAGACGGCAAACATTACATTTTTCTAAGATTTACTTACCACAGAAACTGAACTCAAATGGTCCTAAAAAAATTTCAGAGATAGCAGCACATCTCAAACTTCAACAATAGCGGTTATCAAAGTAACTACGTCTGTTCAAATGCAATCTAAGAACGTTATCATAGCGAGTTCGGGGCTTGCCCGACATAGGAGTTCATGCGGATTAGTAGGGTACGGGGCTGCCCCGACACTCGAGTGGAAAGGGTTAAAAAATGTAACTCTGCAATTGCATCATTTCTAATTACATAGCTACTTACTCTATATTACCTGATTCTGCTTACTAATACAATTCTACTTTCGGTAAGATGCGGTTCTATCAATGGGTTCAATACAAAAGTTTTAGATATGATTTAGAAGATTTATTATATCGTTGAACGGATTTGATACTGTGTCTACTGAGGGAGTTATCATTTTTTAATCTTCACCCCCCCCCTCCCCCCGTGCTTCGGGTTGCAGTTATCACAAATAGTTTCAGTCAAATATTTTTTGCAATATTTAGAAGGTTTATAACAATTTCATATAGGACTGTTTGAACGTCGACATTGCGGCATCGAATTATGGATTACTTCTCATCGTTCACAACGGAGATTTTGCATCCCGACCGTCGGCCTCGGATCACAAGATTCCCCACGTGGATTTGAACTGGGTACTGTAATGGTTTTTATGTTTCGTCCGATTCTGGGGGACCCATAATGGCTGTAAGATAAAAAGTGTGCAGAATAATATTGTACCTATATTAGTTTTTATTCCAAAAAATTGTTGCTTCCGTTCAAAAATCGTGCTACATGTTGTTGGATTTTTTTCTAACGAACTTGTCTGAGCGACTTAGAAGACCAAAGTATGTACCAAATCTGACATAAAATGCGGTCGTTAGAGTGTAAACACATACATATACAATTTTGAATGACTCACCTAAACATATTCTGGGGACCATGATCGGTGCTCATTGCCCACTCCCGACATTAGATTTCACCACAATAGCTCATCTTTCCTACGGAAATTCGCTTAAAATTCGTTACTTCCTTTATGTACACAATATCCAGTCCGTTCGAAATTGTTTAAATTTTCTATTACCAAAATCGTTTTTCTGAAAATGGTAACAACTACTGCAAGGGTGGACAAAATAATGGTTGAATTTTGAAAAAAAAAATCATCTCTCGTTTGTTAGGTGCAGTATCGAACCTGTTTGAAAATACAGTATATCTTCTGAATATTATCCAAAAATATTTTGTGATATGACTAAAATGAGGTCGCAGAACAAACAATTCGTAACTCATTTAGTAGATATAATATCGAAACCATTGTTGTAAATATTTTGTCTGACGCTGCTACCCTTAGGAGGTGAATATTTTGTTTAATGGGAGTAACTTTGAAATCTACCTGCTCCTGTAGGCCTTCGCGAAAGGGGTTTTTAGGTTTAATCGTTTTGCGTGTACCATCAATATCAAGTTATATAGTCCAGTGTATGATAGTGAAAATAAGGTATAACCTCTAAATTATGCCGGAAACGACCGAGTTTCATAAAAATTTGTAATTAAGCTCTTCTTATCCTCTACTTCAAAATCGACCTCATCCCAATGTTGGCTTATTATTTTTATGGGTAAAAACAACCCCTTGTTGCAAAAGATTAGAAAACTGTAAGACTAACAGACTAAATGTGTCGAATAAAGATTGTTTTATGTAATGGAACAAGATTTACAATGTATTAGAAAGTTTCAACCCTCAAAGACCACCACCCTAAAAGATTAATATGACGAAATTTTACAAAAACATATTTGTCAACAGCTTGAGATGTTTTAATAATGTATTTAAATGAGACAAGAGATTCATTTACTGTTTATAATATAATTTATTTTAGATTGCAACGTCTCAACTCTTAACAACCCACCTCTTATGACAAAAATTGTGAACATTATTGATTTAAGTTATTTTTAGCTTGAGATCATTTAAGTACAGTAAAACTCCAATTATCCAAACTCCAACTATCCAAATCACTTTCAGAATTTCAGAAGAGAAAAATTAAGGCAACATACTGTGATTTGCAAAATAATGATTCTGTCTACGCGCTCTATTGCTTCATTGCTCTATAGGCTTAAAATTGGCGTGCAAAGCACGCACCACTCTGTGTATTGAAAATTCTCCCAATACGGGGGTTGGCGTGTGAAGCACACAATGTAATGTGTATTGAAAATACTCCCAATATGGGGGTTGGCATGTGAAACAC
>JAGFPH010007463.1:0-16227 GCA_018207615.1 Philaenus spumarius | reverse complement strand
AAGGTCATATCACGGCAAGTGCATTGGAACAAGCTGCCACAATCATTTCCGTAACTTGCCGATAACCGTTTTTACGTAGCCTATCAGAATACGTAATTTTTCTTATTGTTTAATTTAGAAATTCATCTTATCTTTAATGTTTATTTTCTCAATTAAAAATTGTAATTATCTATGATTTTAAATAATTATTTTAAACTATTTTCCTTAGAAATGTTAATTTTTCCCTGTCCTTAACTAAAATTCCCTGACTTTTTCCTGATTTTTCCAGAAAAGTTAAATTCCCTGACTTTTCCAGGTTTTACCTATTTTCCCTGTCGCTAGACACCCTGTCGAATATAATTCATCCGTGTATATTTGAACAACTTAAAATACTGGGCACTCTTTTATAAATATAAATTTTCTAAGTAATTATTATTGAGGTCATGTACAACTAAAATTTCTGAACAGGACGTCAGGCAAATTCTTTTCAAAATATAAGTGTTTACTCAGTCAACTTGCAGTAAAAACTAAATAATAATATGTTTTCCTTTCAATAATTACTTCCCACTTCTGATAACATTCTTTACCGTCGCAGTACGCACACCTTTGTAAAAATTATGCGTTCCATATACGCAGAACGATGCGGCACGGAATAGACAATTTCCGTCTCCCACGATAGGAATTATTTCAAACTCGTTAAAATGAAGCATCATTTTAACATCGATAATTCAATAATTACAAAGCAAACGCATGAAAAAGCGGTATGCATGAAACACAAACCTAGAATAACAATTCCAGTTCAAGCCTGTCAAATCACAACGTAGGCGATGATGCCACGCCCCCAACGAACACTCTGAGCATGACCAGTAACGGTGACGGCGGCGCAATACACAACGTAAGGGTAATTTTTTGGTGACCCGCAAATGCAAGTTGACAAACTAATTACACCCCTAAATAGAAAATTCAATTTCAAATATTTTCATCGCTTACTACATCGACTTAGCACTGACAGTTCTTAAAATATTTTGGTTTGAACATTGTCATAAAATTTTTAAAATTTTTAATTTATATAACTGGAAAACTATAAGAGATAGAAGGGTTCTGTAAATGGCGTAAATGTTCTACATTTTTAGCTCTTTCGATTGAGATATCAACCAACCTCGTCTCGTACCTTTTTTAGAGTTTTTAAAATAAATCCAAAAATTTAAAAAATTTTCATAAAATTGGAATTTTATGGCCCCGTATGCTCAAAAACATTTTCATAAAATTGGAATTTTATGGCCCCGTATGCTCCAAAAAATTTTCATAAAATTGAAATTTTATGGCCCCGTATGCTAAAAAAAATTTCAATGCTTGATGACATATCTAGAGGTAAAAAGACACCCATTAAAAAAAATCATCAAAATCGGTCCATTAACAGAGGCTGAGCAATTGGATCATTTATAGGTTTTCGACAAAAATCTTTTAATATAGATAGATTACAAAAGTTAAACTCAACAATACCTTGAAGCCTAAGTTTAAGAAGCAATTCCCAATTCGAGCGTAGCCTGATTACTTTCTTTATCAAATTTTCAGCTGCTTCGGCTAATGAGAACTTCACTTCAAGCCAGGAGTCGCAGACTATCCTGAACACAAACATACGTTAGGTTTAAGTAATCATGCCAACCCTTTCAGTGCCAACGTCCGACTTTAGTTGCCGGAATGTGACTACTTAGTCATCTGATACAAAAAGTAGCTAAATTATCTAAAACTAGTGATAAATGTAATTAGAAAGGAACAGTCTTTCAGAAATTACTAGTTATAGTGCATTTTTATCATTATAGGATCAGAAGAAATTAAATACAAATGGCTGTGAAAATTAATAGTTTTAGTCAGCTGTCATCTGTTGTTTATTTTTACATCTTGTACAGGGTGGGATTAATTATTTCTTTTCAATTAGAGATAATGAAACCTTCTCAATCACCCATATTCACCACTATGTTAACCATTTCAAAAGTGTTACTTTTTTCTTTGGCGTAGCCTCAACATTTTGGGCCCAAAAAACCTTAGAGTAAGCTATAAGTTATTTCTAATTTTATATTTTTTAAGCTAAAGACAGTTTTATTTACGACAGTTTCCAAAGGTGGATGAAAATACCACCTTTGGAAACAATGATTTTTTATTATAGAGTATTTGCAACAACAAAACCCGTAAAAATTTTACATTTTTTGGTTTTTTGCTTATATTTTGTAAATCACTGGATGAACCATTATACTTTCAATGGAAAAGTTGTAGGGGTGTGCGAAATTGACTTTTTGAATTCGAGACTAGAAAGAGATGTTGTTTGATAAAAATTATCGAGAAAAAGACAAGAGCTGAGGTTTAGGAACAAGCGAGAAACGAGAATTTATTAAATACAATTTATCGAGATCGAGAAATAACGAGAATAACATTTTTGTAACGAGAATGAACCAAAATTTTAATCTCAAGTTGAGAGTGAGAAGTACCATTGAAAGGAATATAACGTATACACGGGATAAGTTAATTACTAATAAGTTAACTTTCTTTCGATCTGCTATTGTTACAAAGTTTACGATAGCTGTTACAAATATAATGTATCTCATAAATATGTACTTTAACAGTTGACTATTGATTAATATGCTTTACACTACATAAGCAATATATTAATTTTTTTATAATTATATTTATTTTTAGTTAAGTAATTAACGGCCATTATTTATTTTACTAAAAACCATGATTATATAAAACTCAATCTCTACTATGCTAAGTTATTTCTTGCCAGTGTCAAGTAATATTAGATATTGCGATATCCTAATCACTTCCCTGTATTGAGTTGTTTGAAAAACTTCTGTTTACCTTCTTTTCATTCCAATGTAACATTTTAGGTTTTATAAAAATGCCTAAAATAAAACTCAAGATTTTAAAAATGTATCTAGAAATTTATGGCAGAATCAAGAAAAGTACAAGGGAGAAATGAATTTTATTCTTGACAACGAGATCAAGACGATATTGAGTTATTTCTTGTTACTACTAGAGAGTTTCGAGATCTTGCACACCCTTAAAAAGTTGTAAATTAAAAAACCTTTAAAATGAGACTTTGTAAGTCTTGATCGGTGCTTTTTAACTGAGAAAAATAATTAAAAAAACTCAGTAAATTGAATTTCTATTAAAATTTTGTATTTTAAAATTTTTAAAGTTAAAGCTTTGGAATTGTTTAAAATGACAGTTAATGGCATGAAGATTAACCACGCACAAGGTGGGTCGTGTCGGATATATTGATGTTGCACAATAACTGTTTAAACAATTTACAGCGCTATCTTGAAAAATAAATATAAATGAATTGTTACGGCCTATTTAAATTTTTCAAACGGATTCTGAAAGTAGAGATCATACGCTGCAAAAAGTGTATTACAGATTTTGGTAAAAATGCTGAGAAGTTGGTTAAAAGTGGTCCCGAACACTTTTTTTTTTGAAGATATATGTATCATTTTTTGTGAGTATGTACAAAACTAAACAGTTCTGTTCTTTTAATAAATACATTTACTGTAGAGAAATTTTTTTACTGGTCTAATTTTTGGATCAAACGGGAAAATTCATCACAAAATTTTATATAAGTAAACATTTTTACGAAAAATTGTTATGGTAAGTTGTTTTATAATACAGCATATTTTTACGAACGAATAAAAAAAGTAAGAAGTTTTGTCATTAGTGTAGCTGATTTTTGTAAAAAACTAAAAACTGCCAATTATGGCTTGGCTCTTTTCGATACAACATATGGTGCTATAACTGGCACTTCTTGCACGCTTAATAGGGAATATATCTGGCACTGAAAGGGTTAAATCAAACTAATGTCCTAACCAGGTCATAAAGAACTAACCTTGTAAAGTTGCAATTAGTGTGAAGATCTTGACAGAATAACAGCAGAGTCTGGGCAGCTGGCATACGTAATGTGTTTACAAGGTAGGGCTTGGCAGTTTCCAACAATGACCTGATGAGCATAAAAACACACATTCTCATTTCTGATGCCAATACAATACACCATTGTACAACTCAGACATATTATTCAATAAAAAGTTCAATCACATTACAAAAAAAAGTCTGATCATAATAATTCGACCACGTAGCTGAATCGCTACCGTGAGTTGAGCGAATTGATCTACTTATGAAGGCGCTGAATAGCTGTGTGTGGTCAAAACATATTAGTGCAATTTGTTGCACCTAAGCCTCCAGCTTCGACTCACGCGTTTCATCGTTCCACTCGCAGAGGAAAACCTTAGTAGCCTGATTATGCCTAACGGTGAACCAGATGTTGCTCAGTTAAATAAATTATGATTGTGAAATTTTACCATTTGATTATTTCGATCCTTGTCCTTTTACTTATTTAATCAACTTAATGTTAGATACGGTTACATACATGTAGCAAAGTATTTGGTGCTTGTGACTGAGCGGATGTTTGTTGGGTCCTTCGACAATGTCCCCTTCCTCCAGCTGCAGTACTTTAGAGTTGTTGCCGAAGAAGCTCATCGGATGCAAAGCCACGTAAGGTTTGCTCTTAGTGTGGTACAGCATCTCTCCGACAGTCTGAAACAAACACCATTTAAACTCAATGCTAACTGTAATACACATAACTTTATTCTACTTTAAAATAGACCCATGATGTTTGCTACTTTACTTTAAATAATTAGGCCTTTTGCTTTTAACATAGGATTTTTTAAATACGTGACTAACTAAAATGTTAACAACAAAATAATTAGGCGTCACCCTAGACACAAAGCCAGTCTGGGGAGAACACATAAGCAGGCAGCAAAAGCGTGTAACGCTTTCTGGGCTTGTAGGAGAGCGATTGGAACCTCATGGGGGTTTCGGCCCCAGATGATGAACTGGCTCTATGTTACCATCACAAGACCATCTCTAACTTTTGACTCTATAGTCTGGTGGCCCGCTACCAGGAAGGAATGGGCAAAAAGAGAACTTAATAAAGTACAGCGGATGGCCTGCCTTGGAATCACAGGGGCCATGAGAACTACCCCCACAGCGGTCATGGAAATCTTGTTGTACCTCCCACCTCTGGACCTCATGGTCCAGGGGGAGGCTAGTAAGGCCGCAATGAGATTAAACACAGGAGGGAGTTGGTCAACATCTCTTGCAAGAAATGGACACGGTGAGTGTCTGAACAAAATACTGGAGAGGAATCCGATGCTGCAAGCCGGTACGAACTACATGACTGATAAGTATAATTTTAATAGCAAATTAGAGCGGCTATTTTCCCGGCTCGGGAAGAGTGGCTACGCAAACAAGTAGATCTTGGAAATGGACAAATCTGGTTCAAGGATAGGGTAAAAAACAGACAAAGGTACGGGAGCCAGAATGTACATGCACAAAGGACCGTACACCCAGGAAAGATACTCAGCGTCGCTGGGGCTCTACTCTACGGTCTTCCAAACGGAGGTATACGCAATACTTGCATGCGTAAAACGAATACTGGAATCAGGAAGCATGAGTACAGATGTTGCGATATGTTCTGATAGTCTGGACATAGCCTAAAAGCCATTATAGCTTCAAGTCCTACGTCAAAACTGGTCTGGGAATGCCAGTTACTGCTGGACCCAGTAGGCAAGTAAGACTTGTTTGGGTCCCTGGACATGAAGGAGTAGAAAGGAACGAAATGGCAGACAAACTGGCTAAAAGAGGAGCAGAAACTCCACCGATCGGCCCAGAACCAATGAAAGGAATATCAAGAGGCTATGGGAAAGAAAGTGTAAGAAAAAATGTTCAATCAGAACACTTGCTCAGATGGAGAGAGACGGTAAGAGGTCGGAGACAGGCACACGATTTCATTGATGGACTGGATGGACACCTAAGCAGAACTCTGCTGGGTCTTGGCAGGGCGGAAGTGAGGTTGTTGGTCGGTCTACTGACGGGACACAACTCTCTAAAGAGGCACCTCCACCTGATGGGCCTAGAGAACAACCCATTATGTCGAAAGTGTGGAGAGAAGGAGGAAACTTCTTTCCCTCGCATCAATGAGGCAGAAATATCTGGGATAAGGATACTCTGACACCAGTTATATACGAGAGGAAGGCTCCATGGATTCCTTCGTTTCGCAAAAAAGGCGGGTTTGATGTGAACTGCTGCCTGGACATGGGGCACAGAGGACCTCATGGTTTAGGTGCAGTGGGTCCTAGTGGCAGGTCACACAACCCCCTAATAATAATAACCAAAATGTTATGATTTTCTTTAAATACTTTAAAATATTACCTAAAAAACAATATATAAATATTTTTACTCAGTTTGTATTGTAAATTTTTTCAAAATCCGACTGTTAGGAACTAGGAATTGCACCTTTATGGTGTCGTAGAAGTTTGATTAGGAAATATTATACAGCTGTTGAGATATGGGTAGTAAAATGTGAGTTTTGGGGAAACAGAGTTTTGAATTAAAACAACAATAAGATGTATGTTAAAGTATATAATATAATAGTGAGAGGAGAAGGGGCGAGATAGGCAATATGGCATTATTTATGTCTCATTATTCTTCAAATTCAAAATTAATACAGAATAAGTTCAAGAGAAAACCAAGCAAGCTAGTTATAATTGCTCCTAGATGGTGCTGATGTATTTGAACATCTATTTCTTTCTTGAGTGAGATTATTTTAATTCCTCTTTTTAAAGCGTTGTACATTTTGCCTCTTAAAAATTTATACATTTACAAAGTACTTAAATGGTTCTATGAGCGAAGTGGCGATAGAAACAATGCATTGGAGCGTACCTAATGTAAATTGCGTAACAATTTAAATGTTATAGTTCCGAGACCAAATTAACTGTTTTCAAGAAATTCTTCACTTACCTTGCACCTACATTTTTTAATTTATTACCTCGGTACATAAAAACATGCCCTTATAAACACAAGTACAGTAGAGTGTCGATAATCCGAACGTCAATAATCCGAAACGTCAAAAATCAGAACGTGTTCTGAGACTGCCCCTGCAAAAATTTCGTTTTCGCAAATTGCAATTATTGCGTCGTTAAAAATTTCACAAAAATGTTCATCGCAGTTTGACATTATTATGTTTTTTTAAACACTTATTAATTTCTGCTCTCACACGTCCTCACTGCAGACAGGCTGTCAGTATTTTCACTGTCACGCTAATAAGCTGCTTTATATACAGAAAGTTCATTCATTTCTCTTTGTGTAATCATTATAACAGTGTGTCGTACATACAGTAGTGTACTGTACAGTATTTTTTTATTTTTCGTTTGTGTTAACTATAATGTACAAGTGAACTTTTATAATTATGTACTGTACTGTAATTGAGAGTTACAAGTGTAATCATGTTGGCTCTATTGTGTACGTGCAGGTTCTTCTAAATCATAATATGTATGTGGTCTTACATACTGTATTGTAATTACATTACTGCTTGTACTGTTTAACCACTTCAATCGATTAAAGGGCATATATTTAGCCTAAATGGCACTTTCTTGGTTGTTTTCAAAAATCCGAACAAATTAATAATCCAAACCCCCCTCGGTCCCAATTAGTTCAGATTTTCGACGCTCTACTGTATCTTAAAATAAAAAATCTCTATTGACTCTGGTCTGATGCAGGGGTGCAGAAAATGTTTTAGCACTCAAAATCTCCCCAGAACACACTTTTTTTCACTAAAAATTATTTCCCCAAAATTGATTGCTATTCTCTACAGATGCGCTGGACATTAACACTGTTTGCTTATTTATTTCAACATATTTGTTGACATTATGTTTTAATAATTATTACTATATTCATTATAAATTCCAATATAAATCTTTAAACAAATAATAATTGCATTATTTTTACTTAAAGGGAGGATACCCTGTCCGTCATATTGAATCTGATTTCCATAAGAGAAACGTATTCTGATACAGAATAAGTCGTTTTTCCCCGTTAATTCGTGGAATAAATTTAAAAATTTGGTTTCATTTTGAAGGACTTTCACATTGCTTAATACATTTTCAAAAACCGTTTTATTCTTTTCATAAACGTATGATATAAATAGTAGAAAATAATAAACTTTATTAATTGTTTACTCAGTTGAAAAAAGAGATATTGCAAAAAAAAACCTTAGCAATCTACACAAACAATCTATTTTACTTTAAGAAAAAAAAAAACAGCTTTCGTTTTGACGAAAATAACACAAAAATATGCTTAAAAGTGAACGTATGGTTAGGTTATTTTAACATTGAAATTGTTTGCCAACTTCGCCGTTTTGAATTTAGGGAGCCGAGCCTTAATTAACTACAGTGAAATATCGTCAGATGGTCCCAAAAGGTTTAAAACAAAAAAATACTACTTGATTATTGCTATTTTATTATGTTTAAAAGTAGGCCTAATGCTTAAGGGTCGGCTCCAGCTGTCAGCCATGTTGGCTGACACTCCATAAGACCAATGTTAAATTAAAATCCAAATTTTTCCTTTATTTTTGATCGGAAAATTATAAACGATTTGTCATTTTAAAGCTATGGTCAATATGCATACAAATGGCTTTTTAAAAACTAAGAAAAATATTTTGTTTAATATTTATTAACAATTTAAAACATTGATTTTTAATATTTTTTTATGTTGTCTATTAATTATAGTGAAAAACTACCAAGCCATTCGCCTGAAGAATTTCGTCCCCAAGATTTTGGTATTTTTTTTAAAAACGCTATTTGAACAATTGCGGGTTTTAAATGGATTTAGGCTGAGCAATGTCCGTGTAACCTACCGCCGCTATAGGGTGATTTTAAATATTTTTTACGTTGTAACTATTAATTATAGCGAAAAATTACCAAGCCATTCGGATGAAGAATTTTGTCCCCAAGAGTTTGGTATTTTTTTAAAAACGCTATTTGAATAATTGCGGGTTTTAAATAGATTTAGGATGAGCAATGTCCGCGTAACCTACCGCCGCTATAGGGAGTCGCAGGTTGCTTTCTGTTTTACTAGAGCCGACCCTTAAGTGGCAAATACAAAGTTAAATGTTCCAATTCTTTTACCGAATTACCTACCAGTCATTACTGAAAATATTACAAACACTATAAATATAATACTTAATAACCCTCCGATGGTACACTATATTGCCTCTTAAACATCACAATAATAAACAATTGCGACGGAAAAAATCACTATATAAATTTAAACATCACAGTAATAAACAATCACCTAGACCACTTGCTACTTATAAACTGACGGGGTCGAACACTCGAAACGTAAGATGAGATATAACAGTCTTATAAGAGATAACAGTAACCCCAACCCACCACCCCCATCTAAGCAATGAAAGACTGATTTCGAATTTCGGTAAAAAAAAAAGAAAAACATCAGTAATACCTATGCATTAAGTATCGTTGTATAATGTTGTTTAATATAATGACTATAAATTAGGTATAAATTTACCTGTTTGACGTCAAACAGGTAAATTTATACCTAATTTATAGTCATTATTAATAAATCAATCCGGGAGCTATATAACAAAATTAAATTGTTTAATATGTTTGAATTCTTATAGCTTGAATAATATCATTTGTATGAAACTAATCAAAATTTGCATACCGGTATCATAATAATTATTTAATATCCAACGAAAGTATTTGAACACCAGTCAAGAATCAGGAAACTGCCACATCAACCAGCACAAAAATATCGTATCGATGGCTCGGCCGTGCGATATTTTGTGCGGTGGAGATTAATATTGTATTGGCGGCTCGGCCGTACGATATTTTGTGCGGTGAAAATTAAATAGAAACCCTGTCTGACTTGCAGCTTGCAGTAGAGAGCAGACAACACACTTTGCGTGTGCGTGTTGGTGTGTATGTATAGGTATCGTTCAAACCGATTAGGCCGACCTTTGTTCCCACTAATTTCTTATCTATTTTTCCGCAAATATAATTATATTTTCCTTATTTTTTGTGGATTTTTCCCCGGCCAAAATTTCCCCAGCTCAGTCCCAATTTCCCCTGAACCTCGTGCTTGCGTTAGGACATATTCTGCAGGCCTGGTCTAATGTACTTACTTTGCAATGGTTGAACTCGTCAGAGACTGCAAACTGTGGGTAGAGACCACTGGTAAGTATGACCTTCAACATAGTCAGGTCCGTGTAACTGAAGGCTGAAGAACCATCCAACAAATTCTACACAGAAACAACGTTAAGTGTTATCTTAAAGTACTTATTACTGTATTCTGATTGAACATAGCAATGGTTGTTATAAGGGCATTACTCAATAAAATTTAAAAAATATCAACACTTTGTACACTGTGAAAAATCTGCCTTCTTTAGACATACACTTTAAATCACTACTGAATGACGACGGAACAGAAATATTACAGATGAAGTGTTAAATTAAAGCAGTTTTCCAACAATGCAAAATAACAGCTGATTGATAAATACATTACATTACAGCTGTTACACAATACAGTTAATTTTCACTAATTTTCACGTTAATTTTCACTACAAATAATTTATATTTTTGATATTGATATTACTCATGACAGCCCGTAGCTGAATAATTTCTGCGTTTAGAGAAAAATACCAAAGAACAAAAGTGTTATAAAATAATATGTTCTACTAAAAAATACAATACAAATATAACGTTTGTATTTAAAAAATTAAAGATGGCGAAAAATTACAGTAGCGTCCCGCTATTCCGAACTAATTGGGACCGAACATTGTTCGGTTTAGTGGGAATTCGGAATAGGCGGATTTCATTAATAATATCAACGTATTGACTTGTAAGACGTAAATTAAGTGTGGGGACATCTGCTAGTGTCAGTTAATCGGCTCGGAGGAAAACGAGGAGGAGGTGAACTCTGAAACTGAACTCATATCACACGTAGATGCGGCAAATGCTCTCGACCTCGCTCTAGTGTAGGTTTACACCATCCTTTTTTACCTTCCGTTGCGTTAAGATTAAATTTTCTTCTAAAAACGGAAGGATGTTCGAACTGTCCGTTTTATCATTCTGCAATATGTCCTTTAGTACCGCATCGTCTTGAAAAAAGATCGAGAAAAAATAAAACTCCTTCGAGATAACGAAAACGGAGAAGAAAAACGGATGAACGCAACTGGCAGGTGGCAACAACACTACCTAACTGTTGTATCTAATCCTTCCTTCTTTCTGTCGACGAGGTATAATTTTCATCGGACGCTTGTTGCCGTATCTTCCTTCCCGCAAAACGGATGGAAAACAAAACCCGTTTTCATTCCAATTTGGTTTCATGCATTTTCATCATCCTGGAGCAGGATATTTTGTAGATGACACCAATGAGTCATTCTATGTACCTGCACATTCTATATCAAGCACAGACGTGGAACTGTTAGCAATTGACGCTGCCATAGCTCACATCGCCAGTGTGGAAAAGCGGGATGTTTGTATTCTCAGCGACTCTATGAGTACACTGCAGATTTTGAAGCAGTACAAACCATCGAACTACTACCGTAGAGTAAATGACATTCACGCTATGCTTGGAAAACTCAGAGGTAAAAACATTTGGTTCCAGTGGGTTCCTGGACATTGTGGTATACATGGCAACGAGGAAGCAGATAAGATAGCTAGAATAGCTGCAGGTTTGGGCCCGATTCCATCCAGAAATCTTTCCCTGAGTGCAGGTTTTGCTCTTTGTGACAGAACCCTGCAATCTAAATGGGTTGAACAGTGGAATAACGAGAGAAACGGTCGCCATTTATACTCAATACAGAAAACTCCTAACAACCTGGAAATTTACAAGGGAATCCCTCGTTCAGTATCGACTTTCGCATCCAGAGCGAGAACCGGGCATATCGTTACTCAGGCATACCTCTTCCGTTTTGGACTGGCTGACTAGCCCACTTGTTTGGTATGCCAAGAACAAGAAGAAACTCTCCAACACATCCTTCTGAAATGCCCTGGTCCAGAAAATGCTCCTAGAAAGATACTTAAAGCGAGACTTAAAGGAGAATGCACCCTTGAAAGAGTACTGTCAAACAACACCTTTTGGCGACTTGCTGCCCTTGTTTATGAGAGGACACCGTGTGGTTGATATCAGGTACACGCACAAGAAGTAAGAAGTAAGTAAGTATTTTCATCCAGCTTAGGCTCTATGTATGTCTCTATTTAACTTATTTGTATAACAGTAAATAGAAGTTTTTCACAAACGTCTTTTCAATATCTCCTGTTTTTATGTTAAAAAAATCTGTATTTTTTCTGAACTCTGTTCGGAACAGGCTGATTTTCGGAATAGCGAGGTTCGGAATAACGGGACTCTACTGTACATACAAATCCAGAGAATGTTCCCAATTTAAAGGTTTTCGAGAAACTGACAGTTTCCGAAATCTCAGTGGCGGCCATATTGGTTTGATCATCCTGTATGTCTTTATTTTAAATTCTTTTTATTAATAACTACGATGAATAATGGTTAAATAATGTGTCACTGTAGTTATTACATTACCTTTAGTTGAGAGTTGTCATTCTTCAATCTGAAGTCCACATCTCTGATATCCACTTTACCTTTGTCCTCCTCTTCTTCTTCTATTGTCCAAGTGTCCATTTTAAGTAAACGTTTCTTGTTCGGAGCCTCATCTTGAATAGACTTCTTGATGGATTTTAACAGTTTCACTTCACCATGCCTCAAAGCCCTCTCTGCACTGCTCATGCTTTCACTGCTAACGCGTTCGTTCAACTTAATTAATCCACAATCCTGTCAAAACAAAACAAACATGGAATAGAACAAGAATGTACGGGGAATGTTAAATTCATACAATTACAAAATACAGGCAAATTTACATTACAGAAAAAAAAAATTATATTATTTAAACTGTGCGTACACAGGTTGGGTAGTGATGACCTTTTTGAAATTCCTTGACTTTTCCCTGACTAAATTACTTTTTCCACGACCAATCTTAGAAAAAGCACAAACAAAACCATGCTAATTTTATTTTAGTAAATCGGCCAAATTATATCATTGCGCAAATAAATTTTTAGGGAATTAATTAAATATTTAAGTAAACATGATAATATTGTAACAGTTAAATATTTAATACTATCTATGTTACTGTACCCAACACCAGCAGTTGCAAATTACACATTTATGACTATAAATATTAAATTTTAAACAATGAATTAATCAAATTATATTTTATCTGTACTAATATTATAAAGAGGTAAAGTTTGTTTTTTTGTTTGTTTGTATGTAGGGGGTAATCTCTGGCACTATCAAACCGATTGAAAAAATTATTTTACTAATAAAAAGCTACACTATCCCTGAGCAACATAGGGTATAATTAATTTCGATAGAAACCTTTTTTTATTTCAATATTTGTAAATTTAGTCGGAAAAACTCTTAGGTTAGGCATAGAATGATAAACCAACACATGTATTTACATTTATTACCATAGCAACCAATTGAATAAAATAACAGATAATATAGCGCTGTTTGCTCCAATATTTCCATTAACAGCTTGTTTCAAATTTGAAGCAATTATTTTTGCTTTTAGGTTAGGGTTTTAAAGTGTAGACCTGAGCCTTGCTGGTTCTTTCAACCATTATTATATCTGCTGTTATAAAATATAAGATCTAATTCGATTTGAACATTTAACATTATTTACCATCTTAGTTTTGAGGTTATTATTAATCTTACAACTTTATAATGAATAAAACATAACATATGTTTTTAGAAGGTTCCGTTGGGAGTTGTCGTGCGGAGCACGCAGGGGTCTCCCCTAGTTATATTATAACAAAAGAAATAACTAATTGGATATTATATTATAACAAAAGAAATAACTAATTGGTGTTTGTAATTCAACTACCGGTTACAGATTAGCATTCAACATTTAATTTGATATGAAGATGCCCGAATTTGAAAACATTTAACACTTAACGGGCGGCTAGTGCATTTAGACGCGGCACGACCAAATCTCTAAGCGCCTTTAAATGCAAATACACAAACACGTGCTTAGATGATTCCATAGTTCACGAAACTTCCAATCGAGTGCAGGGTGATGTTCTTTGAGTATGTTTAGATCAAATCAAAAATATAAGCAATGTCTGTGATGCCTTATCGGTCTGTGATCTGTTGCCAGTTTGTTTTTACTGATAGCTGACTGATATTCATTCCAAAGTTTTAGTTTTGTATAAGTTCTTGTTTTTCTTAGTTTAGTACATAATTGTTTTATTTTTTAGACAACAATAAGTATTGGTTTTATGTATTTAGTTTTTGGATAATTGTAAATTCTGCTAAGTTTAGTTTGAATTTTTTTTTAATTCTTAAAAAACATTTAAAACATTTTAAAAATTAGCCGAGTATTTTTCGTGTGTACTTGTTACCCTAAGAATCAAAACTTAAAAAGAACATTGAGAAAATACATATATTTTTTTTTAACTCTAAATGAGCAGTAGCCCATATTTTAGCTTAGCGTTTTAATGTTAAAAAAATTAACATTTTTAGAAACAGCACGCTATAGAAAGGTTTAAAGGTCATAACACGGCCATTACAATCACTCCTGTAACTTGCCGATACAGTAGAACCCCTCTTAACCGGCCTCGGATCAACCGGTCCTCGGATTAACCGGCCTATCCCATGGAACAACAGAGTTTTTTTTTTCTCTAACAGATTATATTACTGTAACTGGCCAAAGTGTCAAACATTGATTGTTTAACTCTGGAACTGGCAGAAGGTCATGCATGACCCTCTCTCAGGCGCAGAACGCAACAATTTCACACATTTGCGAAAATTTGCATATATTTGCATAATCGATAATTTAACCCACTTAGAATCATCCAATCGTAATAAAACTGGCACCAGTGGAAAGGAAATGAATTAAACTTTAATTTTTGTATTTACAACTTTTTCGTAAAACGTATATTTACATACGTAATCATCGTTTTAAAATATGCACATCGGTCTACAGCTCTTTCCGTGTGAGAAATTTGCATACAATTGTACTGTTATTTCCCACTTCTTCAACGTTTAAGACCGTCTACACTAATATTTCTTTCGCAATTATAACGATACCATTGGATTCGTCATGATTTTATCTTTCTGTTGGTATCTTCCAATCAGATGTCACTGTAAAATTACTATTTTCTTCAAGAATTACTGTAAACTCTTGCGATTGGACGTTTCTCAACCAATGAAACAGCCCATTTTGTCAATCGATTTAAGAAGGCTCTGCCTTACGTTTTTACAGATTTCTTTACACCATTTTGTAGAGAACAGTTTGATCTTTCTAACGGTGGGAAGAAAACTAGAAATAACCAGTTTTTTATTTGTCTAGACAGCAGTGAAAAGTTTATAATTAGAGCGGTCTGGTGTGACCGTTCGCTCTGTCTTGTTCCCACGTTATTCAATGTACCCTTATTGTCGTATCCACGGCAAAATGTCATTAGATTTATGTCATTTTATTATTCAAATAAATATAACTCAAACACTTTTGTGAACTAAGGAAAGACAAGTATACCGTTCTTTTCTTTGATTTGTCCTCTACCCTTTGTTATAATAATATTTCATTTTTGGGCAAAGCATATATTAGTAAATGACGTTACAATCTAGGCCTAGGTTTGTTACCAGTCGTGTACTTGGAACATAAAAACTGTTTTTTTCAAAATAAAAAATTTGAAATTGATAAATGTTTTTATACAGTTCTATTTAGAACTAAATTACGAAACTTTTTTACGCTTACGAAAAAAATACAAAAAATGTTTACTACTTGTTATGTAGGCCTAAAGTTGAACCTTTTCCTTTCGTTACTGAACATTTTTTGTTTCTTGAGCTAATAACTTTTACTATTTCAAAATAAACTAATTTTTAGTGGCATATTTGAATTCTTTGAAGTTTCTTCTACAAAAAAGATATTGAACACTTTTGGATTGGGGTTCATTTACTATTTTTGGCTAATTTTTAAAAATATGCTTGCAAAACGCTAAAAACGGGCTGGCCAATTTTAGCTTTAACCATGCCAGTTCTAGGGTTAACGGACATTTCTTGGAAAATAAAGCGGGGTGACGCAACATTAGGTGTGCAATGTGTGTTAATGTTGCAGCAGACAGAACAGGGGAGGAGGAGCGTGAGTTTGATTCCCCTCTTGCTTCCGCGGCAACTGTATTTTTTCTTAGAATCAATTGACAAAGTGGCATCCTTTGTTTCTTTTTCTTCATTTGAGCTTTGTCGGAACCTTTACTGAATTTTGTGGAAGCAAAATATGTAATATTTGTAACATATTGCTTAGTATGTTGAGCAGTAAAAAGATTCAACGGCATAAGA
>JAGFPH010007462.1:49755-62005 GCA_018207615.1 Philaenus spumarius | reverse complement strand
CACACACACACACACACACACACACACACACACACACACACACACACCTACACACACACACACACGCACATCCCCCCCACACACAGACACATACAGTATATATAATTTTTAATAAAACTCCCAAAACGTGTTCTGGGGACCATGATCTGTGCTCATTTAATACTCCCGACCTTAGGTCTTACCATAAGTGTCACTGCAATAGCTCATTTTTTCTATGGAAATTCGCTAAAATATAGATAGCGCCAATGAGCTGGAGCGCGAAGAGGGGAGTGTGCTCCGCCGCGACTAGTTTGGAGAACATTTCAACTCTTGCGGCGGACTAGTCAGAGCACCGCTCCACGCGTTCGTCTGCCTTCCTAACTCATGTCTGCTCTGTAGTCGTGTTGGTGGTGACTGTACTGAAGACTCACAGTCGAGTAGGAGAGGGTAAGACGTTATAGCGCATGTTCAATTGACGTTTCACGCTGCCTGGCACTATCTGTAATATTTTAGTGGCCGGTCAAGGTTTTTTTACTACAGAAATTAAAATAAATTTGTTTTATAAATTTTAAAATTTTTGTATTTTTTAAATTACCAAATTACACAAATTTGCCCACATTTAAACTGCGCTGTTAAATCAACAGTTTCTAAAATGCCAATTACACTCAACACACACGTATCTATAGCAACCTGTTTTAATTGTAATGCACTAAGTAAGTTGAAATTGAACAAGACGAAAAATCAACCGACGAAAGTAGCATTGCGGTTAGCTACAGACAGCGTTGCCATGGTTACACATCAATCACAATCACGGCTGAGAATGTTTGAGTGATTGTTTTGTAATTACTGATGTGTAGAGAGTCTGGAATCAAAGGCGAGATATGTGATAAAGTCAGAAGCAATTAAATGTACATCTCAATTTTCCCTAAACATATCGGTTATTATGAATAAAAAACTAAGGATATGTCTATGCTTGGTAACTTGAAGGGTTTACGTGCTATCTAATGGATAACAATTATAAGTGAATGCTTATTGGTTTGGTTTAAAAACCTGTGTCCAGTTTTTAAAACTTCGTTCGCGTGGTTTATGATAAAACGCACTCTATGTTCTAATTTAGAGTTTATCTATGTAATCATTGCAATATAATCGAAGGCATAATAAAGTGTTTTTCTTTTTCAATAAAAAACATATATTTTGACCCTTCACTCACTTATTTCCCCCAATTTGTAGAAGCCAAAATTCGATTTAGAGGGGAGAACCCCCAGGGTCATATGCAATTTACCGTTGTGTTGCTCGTAACTGGCAAAGATGGTGTCTCCTAAAGAGGTATTGAGAATTATCAAAAATGTTTTAGGACGCACCGTTTTCGAGATATTGACGATTTTTGTGGAAAAACAAAGAAAAAGCTTCAAATCATTGCAATATAATATAAGCATATGGAACACTAAAAAATTGAAATCTGGTTTGAAATAAATATACAAAATTCCACCTTTCTAGCTTTAGTGGTAGTATAATAATAATTAATTGTTATTGTTTTAGGGGCTGGTATCACATTCTCTCCCCTTAGCAGCACGCTACCAAATGCAACTATGGTTTACATTTTGTGTGCATCTTGTAAGAAGCACATGTAAAAATTTTCAGCTCTCTTGCTTTAAGGGAAGTATAATAACTAATTTGTATTTCTTTAGGGGTCGTTATCGCATTCTCTCCCCTTAGCAGCACGCTACCAAATGCAACTATGGTTTACATTTGGTGTATATCTTGTAAGAAACAAATGTATCAATTTTCAAATCTTTAGTTTTAATAGAAGTATAATAAAAAATTATTATTGTTAGGGGTTGTTTCAACCCTCAATCAAAAGGATTTATAGTCTATGTGTCATTCCAGGTCATGATTTATATGTGTACCAAATTTCATACAAATTCATCCAGTACTTTTTGCTTGATGACAGTCAAACTGACAAACATACAAACTTTCACATTGTAATATTAGTAGGGTTGAGAACCTTTTTTGACAGAAGCGGCGATAGAGATGGCACTCTAGAGGGCCAAGAACTTTTATATTGATCAAATGTGTTAAATATATTAAATTTTTAGTTTTAATAGATCAAATGTGTTTGTACCTAAACCAAATTTCACTATTTATATGAAATCTTACGCATATCTAGCACCTAAAGTCATAAATAGGTATGTGTTGATTCTAAAAAGACTAGAGGTCAAATTTTTGTTTCTAGATTTAAATGTAAATAATTGTGTGTATTGCAAACCCGGTCAGCTGAGGATAACTCAATTTTATCTTTGAATTTTGTTTGATGTATGTATATATTATTATATCGTTTTAAAACCACCCCAAACAGATTTCATTGCCTCGGGGTTTCCTTTATTGTTTCTATTATTTTTTGTGAGCAGATCAGTTTTGTTAATTTTTAAAAAGTATGTTTATTTGAAAGAATTCATTTATATTTGTGAGGTAGAATTATTTTGAACATGACATGTTGATCCGATGTTAATTAATATCATTTTGAATTTGGTACTGAACTTTAGGCTGCCATACCTACCACGCCCTTTTATGGAGTTTTCAATACATAAGTTTTACCATAATTTTATTCAATGCGTTTCGCCACAATTGGCGATCAATAAAAACATATGTAATGTAATAAAATTACGCCACGAACCTGGTGGTTTTAAGAGATTAAATTCCAAAGAAGTTATTTCACTAATTACCCGTGAAGGAATGTTTTCGATTTGAATTTCGATACCAAAGATAAAATTAAAATAATTATGATTGAATACCTAACTAATTAATAATGAAATATCTTAATTAAGATTTCATATTTTTTCCTTTCATAATATAATATGTTAATGAATTTTAGTACACCAACAACTGTATTGCTTTAAAATACAATGCACATAAGCGAGATGTTGACCATTTACAAAAATAACATATTTTATGACATTTTTAGTTCTTATCCTTAGTTTTTCTAACTAACTTTTTTGGTGTATTTATGTTACTTACCACACTATTTTTATACAATTACTAGCTGACCCGTACGGCGTTGCCCGTGGTGGTTGGTATTTTCAGTCTTTTTAACGTAATTATATTCTTTTTAAGTGTTCAGTCAGTGAGTGGTATTTGGCTTTTATATATCTTAAATAATTAGCCCAATAATTGGTGTTTTAATTCATTGTAGGCCTAACCTAAAATTATATTCAGTTTTTGATCCAAATCAGTTGTTGATCAAAATCAGCTGTTTTAAGCTTTTCATACGAACAGCTGTTTTTTGTGCCCCTGATAAAATCAAAAGAAATCTTTCTTCTTCTTCCTTAAGATTGACCTTCCATAAGATTAACATTGAAACTTTGAGGGCCACTGGGGCGTAGCCCTAATGTCCTAGGACTTCGGTAAATGGCCTAAAACCTTCCCAGGGTTACCCTGTGTTACTATGCAAAATTTCAAAGCAATCGGATGGACGGTTTGGTAACGTATAAAGGACAAACATACAAACAGACAAACGTACAAACAGACGGACATACATTGAATTATATATAGATAGATAACAAGAAACACAATTTCAGATACTGAAATAACACCAAATTATACAAACAACAATAATTATAGTACATTTACACACGAGTTTATTTGAAGATATTTTACCAATCTAATTTGTTACATTAAATTCAAAATGGATTTTCTAAATTTTAGGCTATACAAAAAAATTTAGATATGTTTCATGGCCTGTACTGAGTTTGAAGTTAAAATTGTCTCAATATTACATAAATGATACACAAAATTGTAGTTGTTTAAATATTTACATCTAAAAAGATTCCAACAAAAGGTGAGTTACAGTGTCATTTTCTGTTGCACATATTGGGCAGATTTTTCTGGGGTTAATGCTATAGTTGTTTTTTTAGTAATATTAATCTATTATATTTCTTGCCAGCAAGAAGTAATTGAGCAATAATTCTGAGTATGTGTAAAGGACAATTCTCTTCAAAGTACGATTCATAGAGGGTTAAGCCACTTATATGTCTGCAGTAATCACTGAATATTGAGTTTAAAACGGAATCAATGTCTGAGCATATTAAATTGTTCTTGAATTGTTCAACTAAATCTTTTCTTGACTTGATTACATCCCAATGGTTTTGATAATATTTAGTAAATCTTAAACTTATATTCAAGGGTGGAAGTTAATAATGAAAACTTAATTTCGTTTATTAACAAATTAATTCCATCATCGAATTTAGACAAAACTTGTAAGTGGAACCACACGAAAATTGTCTTTTAGCAGATTTTATCACTTTAACACTGTATTTCAAGGACGTGGTTGAACGGTTCGATTTTAAGGATATGAGCGCGAATGTTGTTTGTACCGGTAACTGGTTGATCGTTTTTTTTCAATAAATACGTTTACATTTATAATTTTCTAAGTGTTATTTAAGCTAAACAAAATTCTAGTTTTCTAAGGATTTTTAAAATCGTGTGTTTATTTTTGTATGTTTATTGGTGAATTTCCATAGTAAAGATGAGTTACTTCGGTATCTTCTACGGTGAGATCTAAGGTGGGCAGTAGTCAACGAGCACCAATCAAAACACGTTTTCTGGTGTCATGAAAATCCTAAAACGGGCTGTACAGGATAAGATTGTATACATTGAAATAAATTAAAGACGTTCAGTAACCTTTTTTTCGAATCCGGCTTAGTTTAGTCTCGATTTGCAATTTAGTTTTTTTTACAAAAACTCTCTGTAACTCCAGAAATAGATAAGATATAGAGTTCAAATTTGGTATAAGCATTTCGTATGTTACGACTTACAAGTGTACCAAACACTAAGAACTTATGTTTATAATTTTCAAAATGGCGAACGTTACAAATTTTCAACGTGGAATACATTAAAAACAGCTGACTTCGTAAAATATGTACCAAAGACAAACAGATGTTTCTGCAGGTCAAATGATACCGACCAAACCGAACTGTTGGTAGCAAGTTAACAAAGCAAGGCATATGGCGAGAGGTGGAGTACATGGCTGTGCACGGTGAAGTTCTCGTGATTGATCGTATACTTATAGTATATAGATGTATTTATTTCATTTTATCTAGATTAGGACCTGAATAGCAAGTGACTGCACATTAAAGCGATAGTTAGAAAATAAGTGGAAAGACACCATAAAAAAAGTGCTTTTAGTCTTAGCACTTGGTTAAAGTGGGGTTAATAACCTTTAGCTAAGGCTAGTTATCAAAAGCTGGAAAATTTTAGCCAAAGAAAATCTGTCATATGTTGTTTGAAACAATTTAAAACAGCTGTTGCAATTTGAGGATTGATGTTATTAGAACTCATTAAATAGGCTTGTACAAAATGTATAGCTCTCTGCCGATGAAGAAAATATCACAACAAATAAAAGTTTAAATAAAAAAGAAATGCTTTTTTTAAATTTATTGCATTTACTTGCATTTTTATTATGCCTATTTAGTTTTAAATAATTAAAGATTTTAAATTAATTTACATTTTTGTACAAAATCACAAGATGGATTTGATGATGTATGCCTACCCTTACATGTTCCCTTACCTAAATCCAGATAATAATAATATAAACTCTTGCTATTATTATCTATACCTATTATAAATCTAACCTGTCAGAGCTTCAACATATTAAGCAAACTATGATGAACTCTAATGAACACTCAGGGATTACATCGTCATAAATTCGTCACCAGGAGGGCACACTGAAATATTCAAGCTTGCGCTAAAAGTTTTTAGCTTTAGCTACAATTTATTCACTTTATTTTAAGTTTTAGCTAGGAAAATTAGTCAAAGCTTAAAATGATTAGACAAAGCTTTTAGTACTAGCTATTGCTTATTTTTATTCACACTGTTTTTAGTAATGACAAAATTTTAAGTTATAGCTTTTGCTTACTTTTTATTCAACAGATCCATTGCTCTGAAATGGTTATTTTGTTTAATGCTCGCATTTCTGTCATAAAAAAACAACTTAATTTGTTTTATTAACTTACATATAAACTAAGGGAAACCCCTGCGTGCTCCGCACGTCAATCCCGTTGGAATCTTTTATACACATGTTATGTTTTCTTTATAATAAAGGTGTAGGATTAATAATAACCCCAAAGCTAAGATGCTAAATAATGTTAAATGTTCAAATCAAAATATTATATCGTATATTTTATATCAGCAGTTATAAAAAAAGGGTTAAAAGAACCAGCAAGGCTCTGGTCTACACTTTAATAAAAACCTAACCTAAAAGTTGGAAATACGAATAGTTGCTTCAAAGTGTAAAATCAAATAAATGTTAATCAAAATCAAGTGTTAATGGAAATATTAGAGCAATCAGTTGTTTTGTTTGTTATTTTATTCAATTTTTTGCTATGGTAATTCATCAGTCTAGGCATAAGCTAAGAATTTTTTTCTGAATAAATTTACAAATATTGAAATGAAAAATGTTTTTATCAAAATGAATTATAGAATATGTTACTCAAGGGATTCACTATATTGGAATTCACAGGGAAAAATATTGGATCGGAATTGTTTTAAACGTGATTATTGCACCAGAATCAAAGAAAATTACAGATTTCCATCTCATCGTTTGAAATTGTTTGAGAGTACTCCACTATACATGGGTCTAAAATTATACAATATATTGCCAAATCATTACAAATATTTAAATTAAGTACAGTTTAAAAATGTAATAAAAACAGAAATTATAAGCAAAGGTTATTACAGTATAATGTAAGTGAATATTTTATGTATCCACTTTGAAATTAAAATAACTAGAGGGCTCCGCCTCCTGCTCGCTTTGCTTTTTTCTATGTATCTTGTAAGAAATAAATGTACAAAATTTCAGCTCTCTAGTTTTAAGGAAAGTATAATAATTAATATTTATTATTTTAGGGGTTGTTTTAACCCTTAAATCTAAATTAATTCTAGCTTATGTTACTCAAGGATAGTGTAGCTTTTTATTATTAAAACTATTTTTTCAATCGGTTCAGTAGTTCCAGAGATTACCCCCAACATACAAACAAATTTTACCTGTTTATAATATTATTAATAATAACCCCATAGCTAAGATGGTAAACAATGTTAAATGTTCAAATCAAATTATTTCGTATATTTTAAAACAGCAGTTATAATAAAGGATAAAAGAACCAGCAAGTCTCAGTCTACACTTTAATAAAAACCTAAACTAAAAGTTAGAAATTTAAATAATTGCCTTCAAAGTTTTAAATCAGCTGTTTTATCTGTTATTTTATTCAACTGGTTGCTATGGCAATAAATGTAAATACATGTGATGATTCATCAGTCTAGGCCTAACCTAAGATTTTTCTGACTAAATTTACAAATATTGAAATAAAAAAGGCTTTCATCAAAATGAATTCTAGCCTATGTTACTCAGGGATAGTGTAGCTTTTTATTAGTAAAACATTTTTTTCAAACGGTTCAGTAGTTCCAGAGAATAAAAAAACAAACAAACATATGTTACCTCTTTATGATGTTAGTACAGATGATGTTTAGGTCATCATGGAAGTAATGTTTATTTAGTGGTATAGTGATGAGGCTTTTACATACAGAAGATGATGCGAGTGTGCTTGTACGGTTTTGTCCGTGGTGTAGGTTTTCTGTAAAATGAAATAAATACAGGAAATTACTATAGTATCCTACCTGATTGTTAGTCCGTCTTCCCTTGAGTTGTCCTACTTACGACTTAGACCGTAATCTCACTATCAAGTATAAAATATATTAATCACTATTCAGGTCGTCATATACACACACAAACACATTAATAACACAAAGTACAAAACACACAATTTATAGTGCGACACGGATTAAGCCGGTTGGTGTACACCATCTTATCGTTTATGATGCACTAAACTGAACTAAACAAAACAGCCTTCTTTGTATGGTGGTTATTGACCGGTTCCATCTTGATAACCGAGGGCTGTATCATATAAGTCACTGGATTGAAATGACAGCTGATCATTTAATACGTTATCTGGGTTATGTCTGAATTCTCTGAAAATTTCTAATTCTTCGATAGCGTTCATTAGTCTCCCCTTTATGCAATTATGAAGAGGTGTCATGTTGGTGTCGAAATTTGTGTAGTTGTGGTTATGGTCTTTCAGATGTTGAGCGTAATTTTACTTCATTTTACGTATGTTATTGTGCGGCAGATGTTCTTTAAAGAGTTCTTTAAACGCTCTGCTTGTCTGTCCAATATAAAAGCGGTCGCAGTCATTAAAGTTTATTTTATATACACCTGACTTCCTTTCTGTTGGTGTCAACTGCTTATGTCGCAATATTTTTTGAACGTTGTTGTTCGATACGTGATATTGATTTTATTAATTTCTTTGTTCTTACGAGGGTTGGATTTCTATTCTCCTTTTCTGTAAATTATGTAGCTTAGTTTATCTAGAAGTTGATGGTTAAACCAAGAAAGTTTAGTTTGTTCTTCAGTTATTTGGATTGACCGTATTCATGTGGATATACAATTAATCCTTAAGTTGTTATAATTATTTCGTTCTATTGTTAGTAAATATTCATATTGTAAAGCAAATCTATCTAGGGATCAAATATACAACAAACAAAACCGTACCACCTCTCTCCCATTCCAGACCGATCCTTCTATCGAAATAACCGTTTTACACGTCGACTTAATTTCCAGGACACGTCGAAAATTGCAGGATTAAGACCGCGAAGGTCCAGAAAAAGACGGAAGGAATACAGTAATTATCCCTGTTCGTGTTAGTCCTGTTTTTTAGTTCCTTCTGAATCTTCCTTAGTTTGAATTCTTCTTCTTAATAATCATACAAAAAATTTGATAGAGTTTTTAAAGTATAAAAGTTTTAAAGTTTACAAACATAGCAGTCAAAAAATAAACACTAAGAACTTTGTTCTGTCATTTTATTATGCTCGTACTGAGCTTCTTTCCAAGCATTTTGATGTGTTAATGTTCGTTTGTTCAAAATCTCAAATCTCCGAAAGTTCTTCACCGATTACTTTGAAATTTTGACACAACATTATATTCGAATACAAACAGGTTTGTGTATACTTTTTGAAAAAAGCAGCACTTACTGAACATAAAAACAACAAAAAATATACAAAATATTTAACAAAAAAGTAAACGCTATTAATTATTTTTATTGACTATGATAATAACAGTTATCAGTTCTTTGCTATAATATTTCCATTATCAACTGTTTTAAAACTTAAAACAATTATTTATTTGTATTTCTAACTTTTAGGTTAGGTTTTTTATAACAACGACATCTATCTGTTGACGTAAACACAGCACAACTATACTAAATATTTTAACATACCATATGCCAAATAATAATTAAATGTATCCGAGTCAAAGATAATTATTACTAATTATTTACCTTAAGTCCGTCTTGTGACTCCTTGTCGTTTAGTTTAAGTCGACATGTTTCGGAGCCATAACTCCATCATCTGGTCATCCCTCTGGTGAGTTCGTCGAACATTAAAAACATTAAATAGCTATATTTCTTCAGAATATACTAAATATTTACCAAATGTCTTACAAAACGTTTTCAAGAAACATAATATAACCATATCATTCCGTACTAATAATAACTTATATGCTTCGTTAAAACCAAAAATTATCACCCCAATAGAGGAAAGGTCCGGAGTATACAGAATTAATTGCCAAGATTGTGACAAACATTATATCGGTCAGACAGGGAGAACGTTTAAGGAACGTTATAAAGAACATCTCCCTAACAAGAGCTCTGTTATCAATAGGTCAAATTATGCACGTCACCTCATTGAATCGGATCATAAGCCGGGAGACTATAACTCAACAGTAGAAGCCTTATACACATGTACAAAAGGAAGAATAATGAATGCTATAGAGGAGTTTGAAATATATAAAACATTCAAAATAAACCCAGATGACGTATTAAACGACAAACTTAAGTTCAACTCCCACTATTTGTACGACACGGCTATCAACCATTTGTATAAAACATACAGAGATAACGATTAGTAGGCTGCACTGCATTATACTGACCGGACGTTGAGATGCGGCTTATTTCTTGTATTTATTCGTGTGACGAACTGTGTTTGTGTGTTAGTGTGCGTGTGTAAATGTGTGTGTTTATAAAATTTTAATGTTTTTTTTTTAATGTTCGACGAACTCACCAGAGGGATGACCAGATGATGGAGTTACGGCTCCGAAACATGTCGTCTTAAACTAAACGACAAGGAGTCACAAGACGGACTTAAGGTAAATAATTAGTAATAATTATTTGTATTTCTAACTTTTAGGTTAGGTTTTTGTAAAGAGCCTATTGGACGTACAAACAATACAAACTATACTAAATATTGTATGGCAATGGGAGCGCCAAAGTAAATCCTTATTAAATATGTTTAGTGTTGGTATAGCAATCAAACTGTTTGCTCTAATATTTCCATTAACAGCTGATTTCAAAATTGAAAACAATTTTCGTATTTCTAACTTTTAATTTAGATTTTTTTAAAGTGTGTTTTGTGTGTTTATTGCTGGATATTTTAACCTTTATTATAACTGCTGTTCTAAAATATACGAAATAATTTGATTTGGACATTTAACATTATTACCCTTCTTAGCTTTGAGTGTAGGGCCTATTATTAATCCTACACCTTTATTATAAAGACAACGTAAAATATGTGTTTAGAATGTACCAACAGGGTTGGCGTGCGGAGCACGCAAGGCCCTCCCCTATTCATCAATAGAAAAACAAATTTTAACTATACTTTGTTGCTCGAATTTTTAGTTTGTTTCTTAAAAATTCATCCTCATTTACCCCGAAGTAAAACGTATAATGTGCCAATACCAGAAAGTATGAGAAATCTTCTCAGTGCCTGCTTACTGCGTTATGTTAGACCGGAATACGTTAACAAAATACCCGCGTGTATATGTATTTACATTCCCACTAGTAAGACCTCGTGAAAAATCACAGGCAGATTAATTAGATACACAAACTCGGTAAATGAATGCAATTATAAAACTGAAGGCGATTTGTTAAAATTTTGTATTTATGTACGTTATTATATACCTAAACTAGCTGGCCCGATCCGGCTTTGCACGGATAGGTAAATCAAAGTTAAATGTATATTAACCAAACAAATATATCAATAAATATATTATACTATGTACTTCTGATGGGGATGTTTAGTACCTTTGACCCCCCCCAACCCCCCCCCCCCCTAAAATTTCGAATTTTTTGAAAACCTTTCTTAGCGAGCACCTATGGCCCTAGAGGAAGCTACATACCAAATTGCATTACAATCTGTTTTGTTGGTTTTGAGATTTCGTGATGAGTGAGTCAGTCAGTGGTATTTGGATTTTATATATATATAGATAAAAATAAAAATATTATCTTTTAATTGCTTTCTAACTTTATATTGCTAGATCAAATCATTTAGGAGTTATTAATATTATAATAAAGAAATTAATTATGGAATATGTGTACGGTATAATATTATACGAAGATGTACGATTGTTTCCGAGTATAAACGATTGGGTATCTCTTCTTTAAATTTGTATAAATGAACTTGAATACATATATTGATAATAAAAGTTTGTATTTATATTCATTTTATAATCTCAAAGCAAATCTTATAACGTATTATATTGATTGAAGTTGTAAACATAACCACAAAGTATAATCAACGCTAGGTTTGTTTAAGTATTACAGATGATGAGTGAAATCAGCTGTTATAATTATATTGTTACTCACGTACATACAACTTGCTTTTATAGGAGTTGATTATTAACAGTTTTACAATTTCAAACAACAAACTTAATACATATAATGAAAGTTATATACCACTGTACAATAGAAAAATATATACAGAGTGTTCATAAAGTCCCTTTACTATTTCCGTTACTGAAAATAACTTAACAAAACTTTGTATATACCTTGTGTTGCATGAAATTCTGATTTACACTTCAAAAGAATAGAAAATATTGAATAAGAACACAATTTATGAAATGAGGAAGCACAATTTCCATTTAAGAGGAATTACCAAGTAAACTATTTTAACACACGTTACAAAATGAGGAAGCAGAATGTCCATTTTACAGGTATTGCCAAGTAAAACACAATTTACGAAATGAGGAAGCATAAAGTCCATTTCAGAGGTATCCAAGTAAACTATTTAACTCAACCTATGAAATGAGGAAGCACAATTTCCATTTCAGAGGTATCCAATTAAACTATTTTAACTCAACTTACGAAATGAGGAAGCACAATTTCCATTTCAG
>JAGFPH010007462.1:4906-25218 GCA_018207615.1 Philaenus spumarius | reverse complement strand
TAACGAACAGCAATTCATATTTATTCACCTTTTAAACCTTCTGTGGTCTTCCACAAATAATTCAAGACCAAAATTAGCCAAATTATCTATTTTATTTATATAATAGATAAAATATAATTTATATAAACAATAATTTTAAACAGCATACCTCTAAGTAGGCCTATATAGATATTTAATAACCAATGTTTGAGTTGAATTATAATAATTCTGTAAGCATTTTTATTTGTGTTTGTTTAGCCTATAGTTTTTCAATCTAACCTTAAAAAGCTGTTGGTTTTGAACAGTATTAAAGTGATTATAAATTTGCTAAGTAATGTTGCTATGGTAATACATGTAAACAAACATAAGCTTTTTATACGAACAGCTGTTTTTGTGAGCTATGGTTTTGAGTTCATACAGTAAATGCTGTTCAGTTTCTTCCAAATTTGAAACTTTTTCGGTAAACTTTTCAAACTTTTCTTTACGTATAAACCTTCTATGAACTACTACAAACATTTTAAGACCAAAAATAGCCAAATCGGTCCAGCCGTTCTCGAGTTTTAGCCAGACTAACGAACAGCAATTCATTTTTATATATAGAGATAGTGAGGCAAAATAGCATGATTTTGAAAAAACAGAAAATACACGACTACAGCCAAACGGTTGAGAATCGGAGATGGGTCCATATGAACATTTTTATTCCACTTAGTGAGTAGAACACACAGGCGAAGTTAATGGTGTCAATAGAAACTCACCCCGTATAGTTTACTTGGTAATACCTCTGAAATGGAAATTGTGCTTCCTCATTTCGTAAGTTGAGTTAAAATACTTTACGTGGATACCTCTGAAATGGAAATTGTGCTTCCTCATTTCGTAAGTTGAGTTAAAATATTTTACTTGGATACCTCAGAAATGGAAATTGTACTTCGTAATTTCGTAAGTTGAGTTAAAATAGTTTACTTGGAGATACCTCTGAAATGGAAATTGTGCTTCCTCATTTCGTAAGTTGAGTTAAAATAGTTTACTTGGATACCTCTGAAATGGAAATTGTGCTTCCTCATTTCATAAGTTGAGTTAAAATAGTTTACTTGGATACCTCTGAAATGGACTTTATGCTTCCTCATTTTGTAAATTGTGTTTTACTTGGCAATACCTGTGAAATGTACATTCTGCTTCCTCATTTTGTAACGTGTGTTAAAATAGTTTACTTGGTAATCCCTCTTAAATGGACATTGTGCTTCCTCATTTCACAAATTGTGTTTTTATTCAATATTTTCTATTCTTTTGAAGTGTAAATCAGAATTTCATGCAACACAAGTTATATACAAAGTTTTGTTAAGTTATTTTCAGTAACGGAAATAGTAAAGGGACTTTATGAACACTCTGTATATATTTTTCTATTGTACAGTGGTATATAACTTTCATTATATGTATTAAGTCTGTTGTTTGAAATTGTAAAACTGTTAATAATCAACTCCTATAAAAGCAAGTTGTATGTACGTAAGTAACAATATAATTATAACAGCTGATTTCACTCATCATCTGTAATACTTAACAAACCTAGCGTTGATTATACTTTGTGGTTATGTTTACAACTTCAATCAATATAATACGTTATAAGATTTGCTTTGAGATTATAAAATGAATATAAATACAACCTTTTATTATCAATATATGTATTCAAGTTCATTTATACAAATTTAAAGAAGAGATACCCAATCGTTTATACTCGGAAACAATCGTACATCTTCGTATAACATTGTACACATATTCCATAATTAATTTCTTTATTATAATATTAATAACTCCTAAATGATTTGATCTAGCAATATAAAGTTAGAAAGCAATTAAAAGTTAATATTTTTATTTTTATCTATATATATAAAATCCAAATACCACTGACTGATTCACTCATCACGAAATCTCAAAACCCACAAAACAGATTGTAATGCAAATTGGTATGTAGCTTCCTCTAGGGTGCTCACTAAGAAAGGTTTTCAAAAAATTCGAAATTTTAGGGGGGGTTTGGGGAGGTCAAAGGTACTAAACATCTCCATCAGAAGTACATAGTATAATATATTTATTGATATATTTTTTTGGTTAATATACATTTAACTTTGATTTACCTATCCGTGCAAAGCCGGATCGGACCAGCTAGTTTAGGTATATAATAACGTACATAAATACAAGATTTTAACAAATCGCCTTCAGTTTTATAATTGCATAATTTACCGAGTTTGTGTATCTAATTAATCTGCCTGTGATTTTTCACGAGGTCTTACTAGTGGGAATGTAAATACATATACACGCGGGTATTTTGTTAACGTATTCCGGTCTAACATAACGCAGTAAACAGGCACTGAGAAGATTTCTCATACTTTCTGGTATTGGCACATTATACGTTTTACTTCGGGGTAGAATTCACGATGAGGATGAATTTTTAAGAAACAAACTAAAAATTCGAGCAACAAAGTATAGTTAAAATTTGTTTTTATATTGATGAATAGGGGAGGTCCTTGCGTGCTCCGCACGCCAACCCTGTTGGTACATTCTAAACACATATTTTATGTTGTCTTTATAATAATAGGATTGTAGGATTAATAATAGGCCTTACCCTCAAAGTTAAGAAGGGTAATAATGTTAAATGTCCAAATCAAATTATTTCGTATATTTTAGAACAGCAGTTATAATAAAGGTTAAAATATCCAGCAATAAACACACAAAACACACTTAAAAAAAATCTAAATTAAAAGTTAGAAATACAAAAATTGTTTTCAATTTTGAAATCAGCTGTTAATGGAAATATTAGAGCAAACAGTTTGATTGCTATACCAACACTAAACATAAGGATTTACTTTGGCGCTCCCATTGCCATACAATATTTAGTATAGTTTATATTGTTTGTACGACCAATAGGCTCTTTACAAAAACCTAACCTAAAAGTTAGAAATACAAATAATTGTTTAAAAGTTTGAAATCAGTTTTTAATTAAAATATTAGGGCAAATAGGTAACACCGTAATATATTTAATTATTATTTGGCATATGGTATGTTAAAATATTTAGTATAGCTGTGCTATGTTTACGTCAACAGATAGATGTCGTTGTTATAAAAAACCTAACCTAAAAGTTAGAAATAGAAATAAATAATTGTTTTAAGTTTTAAATCAGCTGATATTGGAAATATTATAGCAAAGAACTGATAACTGTTATTATCATAGTCAATAAAAATAATTAATGGCGTTTACTTTTTTTGTAAATATTTTGTATATTTTGTGTTGTTTTTATGTTCAATAAGTGCTGCTTTTTTTCAAAAAGTATATAAAAACCTGCTTGTATTCGAATGTAATGTTGTGTCAAAATTTCAAAGTAATCGGTGAAGAACTTTCGGAGATTTGAGATTTTGAACAAACGAACATTTACACATCAAAATGCTTGGAAAGAAGCTCAGTACGAGCATAATAAAATTACAGAACAAAGTTCTTAGTGTTTATTTTTTGACTGCTATGTTTGTAAACTTTCAAACTTTTATACTTTAAAAACTCTTATCAAATTTTTTGTATGATTATTGAAGAAGAATTCAAACTAAGGAAGATTCAGAAGGAACTAAAAAACAGGACTAACACGAACAGGGATAATTACTGTATTCCTTCCGTCTTTTTCTGGACCTTCGCGGTCTTAATCCTGCAATTTTCGACGTGTCCTGGAAATTAAGTCGACTTGTAAAACGGTTATTTCGATAGAAGGATCGGTCTGGAATGGGAGAGAGGTGGTACGGTTTTGTTTGTTGTATATTTGATCCCTATATAGATTTGCTTACAATATGAATATTTACTAACAATAGAACGAAATAATTATAACAACTTAAGGATTAATTGTATATCCACATTAATACGGTCAATCCAAATAACTGAATAACAAAATTAACTTTTTTGGTTTAACCATCAACTTCTAGATAAACTAAGATACATAATTTACAGAAAAGGAGAATAGAAATCCACCCCTCGTAAGAACAAGGAAATTTATAAATTTGTCTCGGTCGAATATTCTAACATTGTTCCTATGATGTTAAAAAAATAGTTTCGCCAAACACAAAATCAATATCACGTATCGAACAACAACGTTCAAAAAATATTGCGACATAAGCAGTTGACACCAACAGAAAGGAAGTAAGGTGTATATAAAATAAACTGTAATGACTGCGACCGCTTTTATATTGGACAGACAGGCAGAGCGTTTAAAGAACGCTTTAAAGAACATCTGCCGCACAATAACATACGTAAAATGAAGTCAAATTACGCTCAACATCTGAAAGACCATAACCACAACTACACAAATTTCTACACCAACATGACACCTCTTCATAATTGCATAAAGGGGAAACTAATGAACGCTATCGAAGAATTCGAAATTTACAGGGAATTCAGACATAACCCAGATAACGTATGACTTATATGATACAGCCCTCGGTTATCAAGATAGAACCGGTCAATAACTACCATACAAGGAAGGATGTTTTGTTTAGTTCAGTTTAGTGCATCATAAACGATAAGATGGTGTATACCAACCGGCTCAATCCGTGTCGCACTCATCGATGTATAAACACACTGGATTGCGCGCTGAGTAGTCTGAAAGGTTCGAGAAACGAGTCGGCCGGCGTGGAGCTTCCCCCTCCACTGGAGGGATAGACCCGCGGTGGGCAGCGTGATAGATGGACAGTGATACACGTTGTTGTTCTTATATACAGTTCAATTCTTTGATTTATCCTCTACACTTTTTTATAATAATATGTCATTTTTGGGCAGAGGAAATAGTATTCCTAAATTACTATTCAAAACAGGCCTAGTTTTGTTAGCAGTCTTGTAGTAGGAACATAAAAACTGGTGTTTTCAAAATAAGAAATTTGAGATTGATCAATACTTTTATACAGTTCTATTTTAGAACTAAATTACGAAACTTTTTTACATTTATGAAAAAAATTACAAAAAATGTTTACTACTTTTTATATAGGCCTAAAGTTGAACTTTTTCCTTTCGTTACTAAACACTAGGGGCTCTGCCCCTGGACGCTTCGCTTTGCTCGCAGTTGGAAAATTCGCTAATGAATCTCGTTAATCTTTGGCTCGTTTGTACATTGGTTTGTAAAATTATGAAACCAGGCTTAAATATATTAACGGTAATTACAAGATTAATTATAACCTCAAATACATGCTTTAGAAACATGAGAAACTTTCATTACGATTTTAGTCCTAGTTCTACTATCTTCTGTCAACTAATGTTTTGAAACCAGGACTAAATATACAGTAGTAAACATAACCTCAATACTATGTTTCAGAAATGAGCCAGGCCTATATTACAAAATTGACTATTAGAATTTATCAATTTTTGCCAAGTTTACTTTTTTTTATAAAATAAATTGTTAAATCAGAACAATTTATTCTAATTCTAACGTGCTAAAACAGTATAAATTAGATTGTTTTTTAATAGTAATTAAAAACTATCCAATGAACAGCTGATTTAGGATAGTACTCAATCTCATGGCTTGTTTATAAACAGCTGTTTTGATTGCTTTATTTACTATTTCGTTGTAATTTTGTAACCAACATGGCAACCCATAAGACCCTATGTTAAAATTTTTCAACTTTTAAATTAGATTTTCTAAAAAAATTGCGTTTTTATACGAAATACAACTATATGGGTGTACTTAAAAATCAATACTACACCTAAATACAAAATTTCTTTGAATTCGTTACAGCCGTTTTCGAGATCCACGACAGATACAAACAAAGATAGATACAAGAATTGCTCATTTAAAGTAATAGGATGCTTGTTCCTTGAGCTAATAACTTTGTTAATTTTACTTCAATCATTTTGTTTACTTGCAAAACTGGCATATATGAATTCTTTAAACCTTTATCTACAAAAAAGCTATGGAACACTTTTGAATGAGTTTAGAATAAACGTGTTGACTAAATGGTTGAAATACAAAAACTTGGACGATTTTTTTACAAATTTGAAGTTTACGGTCATTTTGTGAGCTTATGGTTTGAGATACGGAAAAATCAAGAATACTATTTTGTTGAAAATCTAATTTGCTACCCGCAAAATATTAGTTTTTAAATTCGACTTACAGTTAAGACACAAACTGGCTTTGGAAAAAAGCTTACACTGAGAGCTTACAATTCGATCTCTTAAGTCAATGGAATAACTTTACTAACTTTTAAATTAAATCAAGCAATAGCGAAGCATTGCTGGGTCCACTAGTTTACTATAAAAATAAGTGTTACATACTGTATAACAATTAAATATTGTTTAGAAATTAAAATGATTATTTTATAAATAATGTTTGGTGCCGTTGTTGAAGCTGAGCAAAATAAATTATTAAAACATTTGTGAGCGTTGCAATAACTTTGAATGCTTCACGTGTTGTTGCTGTCCCTCCAGTGGTGGGGGAAGCGGCTAGGCCAGCCGGACCGTATTCAATACACGCAGCCAGCGATCCAGTGTGTTTATACATCGATGGTCGCACTATAAATTGTGTGTTGTGTACTTTGTGTTATTAATGTGTTTGTGTTTGTATATGACGACCTAAATAGAGATTAATATATTTTATACTTGATAATGAGATGACGGTCTCGAAACTCGTCGTAAGTAGGACAACTCAAGGGAAGACGGACTAACAATCAGGTAAGATACTATAGTAATTTCCTGTATTTATTTCATTTTACAGAAAACCTACACCACGGACAAAACCGTACAAGCACACTCGCATCATCTTCTGTATGTAAAAGCCTCATCACTATACCACTAAATAAGCATTACTTCCATGATGACCTAAACATCATCTGTACTAACATCATAAAGAGGTAACATATGTTTGTTTGTTTTTTTATGTAGGGGGTATTCTCTGGAACTGCTGAACCGTTTGAAAATCATGTTTTACTAATAAAAAGCTACACTATCCCTGAGTAACATAGGCTAGAATTCATTTTGATGAAAGCCTTTTTTATTTCAATATTTGTAAATTTAGTCGGAAAAAATCTTAGGTTAGGCCTAGACTGATGAATCATCACATGTATTTAAATTTATTGCCATAGCAACCAGTTGAATAAAATAACAGATAAAACAGCTGATTTCAAACTTTGAAGGCAATTATTTAAATTTCTAACTTTTAGGTTAGGTTTTTATTAAATTGTAGACCTGAGACTTGCTGGTTCTTTTATCCTTTATTATAACTGCTGTTTTAAAATATACGAAATAATTTGATTTGAACATTTAACATTGTTTGCTATCTTAGCTTCGGGGTTATTATTAATAATATCATAAACAGGTAAAATTTGTTCGTATGTTGGGGGTAATCTCTGGAACTACTGAACCGATTGAAAAAATAGTTTTAATTATAAAAAGCTACAATATCCTTGAGTAACATAAGCTAGAATTAATTTTGATTTAAGGGTTAAAACAACCCCTAAAATAATAAATATTAATTATTATACTTTCCTTAAAACTAGAGAGCTGAAATTTTGTACATTTATTTCTTACAAGATACATAGAAAAAAGCGAAGCGAGCAGGAGGCGGAGCCCTCTAGATATTTTAATTTCAAAGTGGATACATAAAATATTCACTTACATTATAATAACCTTTGCTTATAATTTCTGCTTTTATTACATTTTTAAACTACTGTACTTAATTTAAATATTTGTAATGATTGGCAATATATTGTATGATTTTGGACCCATGTATAGTGGAGTACTCTCAAACAATTTCAAACGATGAGATGGAAATCTGTAATTTTCTTTGATTCTGGTGCAATAATCATGTTTAAAACAATTCCGATCCAATATTTTTCCCTGTGAATTCCAATATTCCCCAATATTCCAATATAGTGAATCCCTGAGTAACATATTCTATAATTCATTTTGATGAAAACATTTTTCATTTCAATATTTGTAAATTTAGTCAGAAAAAAATTCTTAGGTTATGCCTAGACTGATGACTTACCATAGCAAAAAATTGAATAAATTAACAAACAAAACAACTGTTTGCTATAATATTTCCATTAACACTTGATTTTGATTAACATTTATTTGATTTTACACTTTGAAGCAACTATTCGTATTTTTAACTTTTAGGTTAGGTTTTTATTAAAGTGTAGACCAGAGCCTTGCTGGTTCTTTTAACCTTTCTTTTATAACTGCTGATATAAAATATACGATATAATATTTTGATTTGAACATTTAACATTATTTAGCATCTTAGCTTTGGGGTTATTATTAATCCTACACCTTTATTATAAAGAAAACATAACATGTGTATAAATGATTCCAACGGGATTGACGTGCGGAGCACGCAGGGGTTTCCCTTAGTTTATATGTAAGTTAATAAAACAAATTAAGTTGTTTTTTTATGACAGAAATGCGAGCATTAAACAAAATAACCATTTCAGAGCAATGGGTCTGTTGAATAAAAAGTAAGCAAAAGCTATAACTTAAAATTTTAAGTCATTACTAAAAACAGTGTGAATAAAAATAAGCAATAGCTAGTACTAAAAGCTTTGTCTCATCATTTTAAGCTTTGACTAATTTTCCTAGCTAAAGCTTAAAATAAAGTGAATAAAATGTAGCTAAAGCTAAAAACTTTTAGCGCAAGCTTGAATATATTTCAGTGTGCCCTCCTGGTGTTTCTGACGAATTTCTGACGATGTAATCCCTGAGTGTTCATTAGAGTTCATCATAGTTAGCTTAATATGTTGAAGCTCTGAGAGGTTAGATTTATAATAGGCAGAGACAATAATAGCAAGAGTTTATATTATTATTATCTGGATTTAGGTAAGAGAACATGTAAGGGTTGGCATACATCATCAAATCCATCTTGTGATTTTGTACAAAAATGTAAATTAATTTAAAATCTTTAATTATTTAAAACTAAATAGGCCTAATAAAAATGCAAGTAAATCCAATAAATTAAAAACAAAGCATTTCTTTTTTATTTAAACTTTCATTTGTTGTGATATTTTCTTCATCGGCAGAGAGCTATACATTTTGTACAAGCCTATTTAATGAGTTCTAATAACATCAATCCTCAAATTGCAACAGCTGTTTTAAATTGTTTCAAACAACATAGAATTAAAAGAGTTATAAAAATCCTTCACTTTAATTTGAACATTGTAAATACGAGAAACATATGTAACATTCCTCAACTACCCCTTGCTGTAATCGATGTTTCATGACAGATTTTCTTTGGCTAAAATTTTCCAGCTTTTGATAACTAGCCTTAGCTAAAGGTTATTAACCTCACTTTAACCAACTGCTAAGACTAAAAGCACTTTTTTTATAGTGTCTTTCCACATATTTTCTAACTATCGCTTTAATGTGCAGTCACTTGCTTTTCAGGTCCTAATCTAGATAAAATAAATATATCTATATACTATAAGTATACGATCCATCACGAGAACTTCACCGTGCACAGTCATGTACTCCACCTCTCGCCATATGCCTTGCTTTGTTAACTTGCTACCAACAGTTCGGTTTGGTCGGTATCATTTGACCTGCAGAAACATCTATTTGTCTTTGGTACATATTTTACGAAGTCAGCTGTTTTTAATGTATTCCACGTTGAAAATTTGTAACGTCCGCCATTTTGAAAATTATAAACATAAGTTCTTAGTGTTTGGTACACTTGTAAGTCGTAACATACGAAATGCTAATACCAAATTTGAACTCTATATCTTATCTATTTCTGGAGTTACAGTGAGTTTTTGTAAAGAAAACTAAATTGCGAATCGAGACTAAACTAAGCCGGATTCGAAAAAAAAGGTTATTGAACGTCTTTAATTTATTTCAATGTATACAATCTTATCCTGTACAGCCCGCTTTAGGATTTTCATGACACCAGAAAACGTGTTTTGATTGGTGCTCGTTGACTACTGCCCACCTTAGATCTCACCGTAGAAGATACCGAAGTACCTCATCTTTACTATGGAAATTCACCAATAAACATACAAAAATAAACACACGATTTTAAAAATCCTTAGAAAACTAGAATTTTGTTTAACTTTAATAACACTAAGAAAATTATAAATGTAAACGTACGGTATTTATTGAAAAAAAAGGATCAACTAGTTACAAACAACATTCGCGCTCACATCCTTAAAATCGAACCGTTCAACCACGTCCTTGAAATACAGTGTTAAAGTGATAAAATCTGCTAAAAGACAATTTTCGTGTGGTTCCACTTACAAGTTTTGTCTAAATTCGATGATGGAATTACTTTGTTAATAAACGAAATTAAGTTTTCATTATTAACTTCCACCCTTGAATATAAGTTTAAGATTTACTAAATATTATCAAAACCATTGGGATGTAATCAAGTAAAGAAAAGATTTAGTTGAACAATTCAAGAAAAATTTAATATGCTCAGACATGGATTCCGTTTTAAACTCAATATTCAGTGATTACTGCAGACATATAAGTGGCTTATGAATCGTACTTTGAAGAGAATTGTCCTTTACACATACTCAGAATTATTGCTCAATTACTTCTTGCTGGCAAGAAATATAATAGATTAATATTACTAAAAAAACAACTATAGCATTAACCCCAGACAAATCTGCCCAATCTGTGCAACTGAAAATGACACTGTAACTCACCTTTTGTTGGAATCTTTTTAGATGTAAATATTTAAACAACTACAATTTTGTGTATCATTTATGTAATATTGAGACAATTTTAACTTCAAACTCAGTACAGGCCATGAAAAATATCTAAATTTTTTTGTATAGCCTAAAATTTAGAAAATCCATTTTGAATTTAATGTAACAAATTAGATTGGTAAAATATCTTCAAATAAACTCGTGTGTAAATTTACTATAATTATTGTTGTTTGTATAATTTGGTGTTATTTCAGTATCTGAAATTGTATTTCGTGTTATAATTGTATAAAAATAATGTGGTAAGTAACATAAATACACCAAAAAAGTTAATTAGAAAAACTAAGGATAAGAAATAAAAATGTCATAAAATAAGTTATTTTTGTAAATGGTCAACATCTCGCTTATGTGCATTGTATTTTAAAGCAATACAGTTGTTGGTGTACTAAAATTCATTAACATATTATATTATGAAAGGAAAAAATTTGAAATCTGAATTAAGATATTTCATTATTAATGAGTTTGGTATTCAATCATAATTATTTTAATTTTATCTTTGGTATCGAAATTCAAATCGAAAACATTCCTTCACGGGTAATTAGTGAAAATAACTTCTTTGGAATTTAATCTCTTAAAACCACCAGGTTCGTGGCGTAATTTTATTACATTACATGTGTTTTTATTGATCGCCAATTGTGGTGAAACGCATTGAATAAAATTATGGTAAAACTTATGTATTGAAAACTCCATAAAAGGGCGTGGTAGGTATGGCAGCCTAAAGTTCAGTACCAAATTCAAAATGATATTAATTAACATCGGATCAACATGTCATATTCAAATAATTCTACCTCACAAATAAATCTGTTTGGGATGGTTTTAAAACGATATAATAATATATACATACATCAAACAAAATTCAAAGATAAAATTGAGTTATCCTCAGCCGACCGAGTTTGCAATACACACACACACAATTATTTACATTTAAATCTACAAACAAAAATTTGAATTCTAGTCTTTTTAGAATCAACACATACCTATTTATGACTTTAGGTGCAAGATATGCGTAAGATTTCATATAAATAGTGAAATTTGGTTTAGGTACAAACACATTTGATCTATTAAAACCAACAATTTAATATATTTAACACATTTGGTCAATATAAAAGTTCTTGGCCCTAGAGTGCCATCTCTATCCCCGCTTCTGTCAAAAAAGGTTCTCAACCCTACTAATATTACAATGTGAAAGTTTGTATGTTTGTCTGTTTGAGTGTCATCAAGCAAAAAGTACTGGATGAATTTGTATGAAATTTGGTACACATATAAATCATGACCTGGAATGACACATAGACTATAAATCCTTTTGATTGAGGGTTGAAACAACCCCTAAAACAATAATAATTTTTTATTATACTTTTCTATTAAAACTAAAGATCTGAAAATTGATACATTTGTTTCTTACAAGATATACACAAAATGTAAACCATAGTTGCATTTGGTAGCGTGCTGCTAAGGGGAGAGAATGCGATAACGACCCCTAAAGAAATACAAATTATTATTATACTTCCCTTGAAGCAAGAGAGCTGAAAATTTTTACATGTGCTTCTTACAAAGTTGCATTTTGTAGCTTGCTTCTAAGGGGTGAGAATGTGATACCAGCCCTTAAAACAATAACAATTAATTATTATTATACTACCACTAAAGCTAGAAAGGTGGAATTTTGTACATTTATTGGTAAAAATTTACTTTAACTTGTCAATCGATTTCTAAGGGAATTTGATATAACATGAAAGAACACACCTAACTGATAGTAGAAACAACAAAAATTTGCCCGGCAAATAATATTTGTACGAGTTATGAAAGAAATAAAACTTGAAATTGTATAGGTTAAGTTTCGACTTTTCCGAGATATTTGACGTAATTATAACAAAATAAATCACTTCACATACACCAAACATGTAAGAATAAAATAAAGTAAACAATATTAACCCCAAAAGTATCAACAAAGCAAAAACATTTGAAAATAATGTAACAAAATGTATTTTACCAAAACAAACACATCGAACAATAGAAAGTACACTATAAGTGCGTATTTAAAATGGAAATTTATCAACGTTGCTAAATTGAACAATAGGTTATTGTACTGAATAAGGTGTGAATAAATCAAGGACACTAGATAGTAAAGGTTGCCTCATTCCAGAAATTTCAAAAAATGGAGGTTCCAATTATATATTTACTATGAGGCAACCTTTAATATCTAGTAACCTTGCGTATAGATATGTACAGTATTAGAAACCTGTGTACTACTAAACAGCTGACCGCAACATTTGAATCTCATTGGTTCTGTAATTAATTAGCCGAGCGTTTAAACGAACTAAAACGATATTAAATTCCCCTACTATTCCATTCCCAACATGAATTTGCAAATTGCGAATAAAGCAAGTCATTTTCAGTTAACAAAATGGCTCCTATCTGCGTTGGTTGTAGTGTAACGTACTTGCAGTGTTTACGTAAAACTAACGCAGATATTCTGCAATTTTTTATTGACCATGGAGTTTATAATAGAACTCGTGTTTGTGGAAACCCGAACTGCGATAACATTTTATTAGTGAACGAAGAAAGTGATTTTTTATTCAGGTGCGGGAAAAGTGTAACTCTACGAGGGGGAAAGGAAAAACGAAGATGTCGCTTTACCGCGAGTGCTAAGAAAGGTACATTTTTGGACAATTCCCATCTATCCCCCACAAACATTTACATTCTAGTGGGAACTTTATTATGCATAAAGCCTCCGCGGCAATATCTATTAAATTCAATGTTAAACTTAAGTTCCAAAACCATAGTCGACTGGTATTACTTTTGCCGTGAAGTCTTTTTCTATCAAGTGTCCGATTCGGCAAACATTCCGAAATTAGGTGGTGTCGGTCACGTGGTAGAAATAGATGAAGCTAAATTCGGCAAAAGGAAGTATAATAGGGGTCGCCGAGTAGAAGGACAATGGGTATTTAGGGGGATAGATAGGACTACGCGGCAAACCTTTCTCCTTCCTGTAGAAAAAAGGGACAAAGACACTCTTCTGGCTATAATAAAAGAAAGAATTCTGCCAGGTACGAAGATCATAAGCGACTGCTGGAAAGCATATGACTGCTTAAGTGACGAAAACTTTATACATGAAACAGTCAACCATTCCAAGGTATTTGTCAATCCCGATAATTTCGCCCATACAAACACAATAGAGCGTGTATGGCGCGAAATTAGGGACAAAATTCCAAAGTATGGCAGAAAAAAAATGCACTTTGTCGGTTACCTGGCAGAATATCTTTTTAAAGCGAAGTATCCCGACCTGAATAGCCGAATCCATCACTTCTGGTTATCAGCAGCAAAACTTTATCCACCACAAGCATAAGGTAACTATTTATACATGCTATTTACGTTTCTATATATTATATAATTAAAATTTAAAAAAAACTAGAGGACTTACCTAAACTGTTTAGTCACAGTATTTTTCCGATAACAGTATGATTATAATATTTGTATAATTATAATATTTCGTCGTATTATCACTTTATATAATTAGAATAAAAAAAAACTAGAGGACTTACCTAAACTGTTTAGTCACAGTATTTTTCCGATAACAGTATGATTATAATATTTGTATAATTATAATATTTCGTCGTATTATCACATTATTTATAATTCGAATGAGTTGCCTAAACTGTTCGTTTCAAAACAACAAGAACAATCCGGCAACGCTGGTAGATCGGTGAGAAAAACATGTCGGCACTTTACAATGTAATTCTCCATAAGGAACTTTTTATTTAAAAGTTTTTAATGTTGTACGTGTTGATGATGGTTAAATATTGGTTTCCCGGCATCAGTGAAGTGTATAAATACTATATTTATTAAGAAAAAAGTTCAGGTTTGTGTGTTTATAGTAGTTTTGATTGACAAGTTAAAGTAAACAAATACCCATTTATTTCAAACCAGATTTCAATTTTTTAGTGTTCCATATGCTTCTATTATATTGCAATGATTTGAAGCTTTTTCTTTGTTTTTCCACAAAAATCTTCAATATCTCGAAAACGGTGCGTCCTAAAACATTTTTGATAATTCTCAATACCTCTTTAGGAGACACCATCTTTGCCAGTTACGAGCAACACAACGGTAAATTGCATATGCCCCTGGGGGTTCCCCCCTCCTAATCGAATTTTGGCTTCTACAAATTGGGGGAAATAAGTGAGTGAAGGGTCAAAATATATGTTTTTTATTGAAAAAAAAACACACTTTATTATGCCTTCGATTATATTGCAATGATTACATAGATAAACTCTAAATTAGAACATAGAGTGCGTTTTATCATAAACCACGCGAACGAAGTTTTAAAAACCGGACACAGGTTTTTAAACCAAACCAATAAGCATTCACTTATAATTGTTATCCATTAGATAGCATGCAAACCCTTCACGTTACCAAGCATAGACATATCCTTAGTTTTTTATTCATAATAACCGATATGTTTTGGGAAAATTGAGATGTACATTTAATTGCTTCTGACTTTATCACATATCTCGCCTTTGATTCCAGACTCTCTACACATCAGTAATTACAAAACAATCACACAAACATTCTCAGCCGTGATTGTGATTGATGTGTAACCATGGCAACCAACGCTGTCTGTAGCTAACCGCAATGCTACTTTCGTCGGTTGATTTCTCGTCTTGTTCAATTTCAACTTACTTAGTGCATTACAATTAAAACAGGTTGCTATAGATACGTGTGTGTTGAGTGTAATTGGCATTTTAGAAACTGTTGATTTAACAGCGCAGTTTAAATGTGGGCAAATTTGTGTAATTTGGTAATTTAAAAACCACAAAAATTTTAAAATTTCTTATAGTAACCCCATTAAGTACAATTTTTTATAAAACAAATTTGTTTTAATTTCTGTAGTAAAAAAACCTTGACCGACCACTAAAATATTACAGATAGTGTCAGGCAGCGTGAAGCGTCAATTGATAAAAGTTGAGTTTAACCGTGACTAATGAACCAACACAAAGCACTGCAAGATATGGCACCGCAATCGACGGAGTTTTCACAATATTTCTTTAAAAAAATTACTCAAGAACATTAATTTCTTACTTTACTTATCACAAGCCAATCATTTCCTACCTATATTAATGTCATAATATGTACTAACGATAATACTAATGTTATTTAATAATTTATTTTATTCTTTGCATTGTTTTATAACATATCCGTTTTCACGTAATTTGAAATGGAAATATTTGATTTATCGATTTTTGAAAAGCACTGCTCCAGCAAAAAAGAAAGCAACCGTCGTCTCCCTAACAGTGGAGTGTCTTGCAGCTGAGCGCTTTGACATCGCCTCATGTAAAACCATTTTATAAATCCATCTTTTGTAATTGGGTGGGGAGAAAAAACTAAACATTCTTTATAAAACTGGGGAACCGACTTACTTTTAATTATTAATTTTTTATTGCAAAGCAAAAAGTTCAAACTTAAAAGGTACAGTACTAAAAAAATTTCAATTACATAACAAATTAACGGTATTAAACAATAATGTAAAACGCAAAACGGATGCGTATTGTGAGTGTGGTTAAAATGTGACATTGCAAAAAATTGTATGATAACAACATGAACGAAATAAATGGTATTAACTTTAACATCGGTGTTACGGGATAAACGTTAAAGATGGCCGCCACTATACCAGACCCTAAAGGATACCTAGAAGCTGAGAATATAATTCCCATTTAAGAGATGCTTGAAACGACACGAAAACGAAAGTCACAACATGAAAATTACAAATTAAAATCAATAATTCGACCACGCAGGTTAACGTGAGTTGAGCAAATTTCCAAAATTAAGTTTATATGTGTTAGGGTTTCAACCAACTATTTGGGAAATTGTTCTACTCACGATGGCCCTGAACAGCTGCCTATGAGTACGAAGTATATTAGTAGAACTTGTTTGCACCTATAGTAATAGCAAAACGGGAGTGCCGATGGAGGCCAGGTCAAGTCCCCTCGCTTGGCCTCGAACTACCTGGCCTCCATCGGCACTCCCGTTTTGCTATTACTATAAGCCTCCAGCTTCGACTCACGCGCTCCATCGTTCCACTCGCAGCTGAATAACTCGCTACGCGAGTTTGCACCTCGACTTTGCGTCCTCGGGTTATGAGCTTCGCTTTGCTCGCAGCGTACAAACTCAGCCATCCGACTCGGATTAGAAGATGCCCCCACGGTAAAATCCCACGGTGGATTTGAACCGGGTACTTTTATGGTACTTTACGTTTTGAATAATATCCTACATTTATTTTTTTAGATAAAACTCTAAGAACGTTTCATTCTTGTACGAAACATTTCAAAACATTGTTACTTCTGGTCAAAAAACATGCTTCCGGTTGTTGGATTTTTTGGCTAACAAACTCGTCCGAGTGACGTAGACAACCAACCTGTGTACCAAATTTGGACTAAATCAGAATTAAAATCCGGCTGCTAGAGTGCGAACACACACACACACATACACACACACACACCCATACAGTATATATAATTTTTAATAAAACTCCCAAAACGTGTTCTGGGAACCATGATTGGTGCTCATTTAATACTGCCGACCTTAGGTCTTACCATAAGTGTCACTGCAATAGCTAATTTTTTCTATGGAAATTCGCTAAAATATAGATAGCGCCAATGAGCATGGAGCGCGAAGAGGGGAGTGTGCTCCGCCGCGACTAGTTTGGAGAACATTTCAACTCTTGCGACGGAGTACAGTCAGAGCACCGCTCCACGCGTTTGTCTGCCTTCCTAAATCATGTCTGCTCTGTAGTCGTGTTGGTGGTGACTGTACTGAAGACTCACAGTCGAGTAGGAGAGGGTAAGACGTTATAGCGCATGCTCAAGTGACGCTTCACGCTGCTTGGCACTATCTGTAATATTTTAGTGGCCGGTCAAGCTTTTTTTACTACAGACATTAAAACAAATTTGTTTTATAAAAGATTGTACTTAATGGGATTACTATAAGAAATTTTAAAATTTTTGTGGTTTTTAAATTACCAAATTACACAAATTCGCCCACATTTAAACTGCGCTGTTAAAATCATGGGCACCTCGTGTAAAATACGTTCAAGTAGAACTGAACCTGCTTTGGTATAAATAAGCAAATGCTCGGTGATCTCCTTTGCGCGAGGAGTGGGGACTTTCTTTTTGTCGCGCAAGTACTTGTATACGGTTTTGCACAACGTAAGTGTTACAGGACCAAATAAATGTTCTTTACACAACCCGCTTGGCTAACTGTTATAAGCCTACTAGTTTGTGAGAGGATTTGAAAATATACAAGCATTTAATTTATGTTCACTTTATATTTAGGCGAGAAAATTTGGCGCAAAACCCAGGAAATTTGAGCAAGAAGATGGATTGAGATGCGGTTTTTTGCATTCTCTTCGTTAGCTCAATTAAAATCTTGTGCACAATTGTTTTCCTTGCAACAGCTTGAAAATACATTTGTGCATCGAAAAGTGCTTTCTTTAATCAACTGCATATCTTCAAGAGATGGAAAAAAATTCATATCTGCCACAAAAACACGAAATTTTGCACCCGGCGGTTTTTTGAGTCCCGGAATCTAAATATCCTGTCCAAATTAGCCCCTACACACTTGCAGGTCAGGACGGCACTAGGAACGTCATCACCTGGAGTTCCTGCTTAACTTACGGATAAATCAAGAAAAACTCGTGCCCCAGGGGTTTTTTGAGATTACTCGACACGAACTTGACATCGGTACACGCCCCGGAGGACCTGGGGCTCCGAACGACCTGACTTGTAAAGTCATACCCTGGAGTCATATATTTATTAACATTCATTGAGGGAATATTTAAAATTCTGACGGAAAGATTTTTATTATACTAGAGGGCTCCGCCTCCTGCTCACTTCGCTCGCCAGCCCCCGCGGTGACTCGCGTCGAAGCAAATGCAAACAGGTTATTTTATATAAATAGGCCTACTATTAAATTCTAATAGCCCAGTCGGTATAGGTTAAAATTTGCAATACGGCTGATTTTTTTTATAAGTACCTTAAAGTATGTAGATTAACATAAAAAAAAGTTTACCAGTCTATCGATTTCCCAAAGTCGAAAATAAATCGATTATAATTTTTTTCGATTATTCTTAATATTTCGAGCTATGATGAAGATAGAGAAAAATAAAAATACCACCGTATAGGGGAGGTATTTTTGAATAAAAAAGGTCATTTATATTTATTTCCTCCGAGCAGTGGTTTGTCTGGGAAAAATTCGATAATACAGGTATGTATTTTGCAGCAGGGGAAATCACTATAAGTTGAAATCTCATTCATATATGAAGCATTGGGTCATTTTAAATTGGCCGAATTTTAATATATCGAATTAAAACTTGACATAGGAGTTAAAATATATATTTTAAACATTTATGCTGAGTCTCAGCTTGTTATCTTGAAAATTTCCCGATCTAGAGCCACTTAGACTTATCAATGGGTTTCTCTATTTTAGGAGTACCGAACCCGCGAACTAATTTTAATCGGCTCCAGTTTAGAAAATTTTCAAAATATCAACCTGAAAGTTTTTTTACAAGTTAAATATATATATTCAAACAAGTTCAAGAAGTATAAACCTTTTTTATTATTTACTTTTAAAAGCACAAGGAAATTAAAAAAGTATAATTTTAGACCTTTTTAGATTTTTCATCAAAATGCTTGAGTTGATCAGCTGCAGATTAGTATTTTTTTTAAATATAGTTTTTAAACTAAGTATAGCAAAAAAACTATTGTGTTTGTAACTTCTGTACCAATTTTTAAATCGATATGTTAAAAATGTCGAAAATGGAGTCGTTGAATCCAAAAGTGTTATAGTTAAAACGAGATAGGTAAAACAGAAGACTATTTTCAAGCGCCTCGTTTTTAAAAATAACATGAAAAAAATCGTTCATACTTACTAAGAATATTTATACTGGTGTATTCAACTTTTAAAACAAATTTGATGTTGATATTCCAAAAATCGACGAAACTGGAATAGGTTAAAATTAGTTCGTGGGTCCGGTACTCCTAAAATCGAGAAACCCATAGATAAGTCAAGTGGCTCTAGATCGGGTCATTTTCAAGATAACAAGCTGAGACTCAGCATAAATGTTTAAAATACATATTTTAACACCTATGTCAAGTTTCAATTCGATATATTAAAATTCAGCCAAATTAGAATGAGCCAACGCTTCATATATGAATGTGATTTCAACTTTTAGTGATTTCCCCTGCTGCAAAATACATACCTGCATTATCGAATTTTTTCCAGACAAACCATTGCTCGGAGGATAGAAGTAGGCCTACATATGACCTTTTTTATTGGAAAATACTTCCCCTACACGGTGGTATTTTTTATTTTTCTCTATCTTCATTCCAGCTCGAAATATTAAGGATAATCGAAAAAAATGATAATCGATTTTTTTTCGACTTTGGGAAATCGATAGACTGGTAAACTTTTTTTTATGTTAATCTACATACTTGAATGTGCTTATTAAAAAAAATCAGCCGTATTGTAAATTACTGGAACTTTTGGTCTAAAATAATTACCTCTACCGATTGGCCTATAATGTCTTATTTTCTTTAATTAGGATGTAACATAGTGGTTTCTTATTTTTAAATTCCTTA
>JAGFPH010007461.1:54792-65281 GCA_018207615.1 Philaenus spumarius | reverse complement strand
ACCAGTTCTTGTCCATCCCTGTTACACTTCTTATTATGCTGACAAAACCATTTCGACTGTCCTTTGGCAAGTGAAAAACATATGAAATTAGTGTTATAAAACGTATCACCCACTTATTGTGGTTAATATATATTTATTTATTGGGAAAATTGTATATCAGTTTAAATTACGACGATACATTTTAATAGTTATCATTTTTTATGACAAACAATGTCAGTACAAAGATATTTTTGATGAATAATATCATTAAATAAATATTTGTACCTGTGTACACAGTCTGTAGATCACCTCGTTAAGGCTACCACGGTTTCAAAAAAGCACTGTTTCCATCTTCAGGCACATACAACACGTCAAATCACTCCATCAGAGGTCGTCATCAAAGTATAAAAAAAACGTATAAAAACAACAACACAACACTAATACTACATTTAAACATAACACAAAATAACATGTACGATGTATACACTTGTCTGGTCGTAACTGTGCGGGCAAGGTTGAGCTTTGAGTTAAATCCCCTCTTCTTTCATATCTGTTGTGACGTTCCATAACGAAGTTTCGTCCTTAGTAGTTGCTCTTAAGGCGATATCGTAAATTAAATTAGACTTAAACAAAAGTTTGTCGTTGAGGACATTGTGAGGATCCGTTTTTACACTTTTATAAATTTCATATTCCTCCAACGAATCCATATAGTATCTACTCTTATTACAAAAGTGTAATATTTCCAAGTTGGTGTGGATATCGGAGTATTTATGGTCTCTATTGATGAGGTGTTCAGCGAAGCCAGAAGTTGTCATGATGGATCGCTTAGGTAAGTGTTCCTTAAACCGTTTTTTAAAGGAACGGGCTGTTTGTCCTATATAAAAACTAGTACAATCACTACAGGTGATTTTATATATACCAGTTTTATCGTTTTTGTCTTCATTTATGCTTTTTTTAGGAATATTTAAAAAGGACGATAATCTATTGGAGGTTCTAAAGGATACAGTGACGTCTTTTTTAGACAGTTCATGTTTTAAGGTATGGCTCAAGGCCGATCCGTATTCAGTGAAACCATAAGTCCGTCTTTTTCTTTTTAATAGGTGTTTTATTTTTATTATTTAAGTGTTTTTTAACGAATTTGTCAATGACAGAACTTTTGTACCCATTGGAGATTGCTAAGTATTTTATTGTTGACTTCCTGTTCATATTTTTGCTTGTCCATTGGTACTGAAATAATTAGCCTGTGAACAAAACTGTGGTAGACTTCCATTTTTAAATTAAATGCGTGGTGGGAAGAAGCGTGTATCGTTTGATGTGTTGTAGTGGGTTTTCTATAGATTCCAAAATAAAGTTTATTGTTTACTTTTGATATCGATAAGTCCAAAAAGTTTAATGTGTTATTAGATATCTGGGAAAAAATCAGCATGTTTTGTGTTTTATATTTCTTGAGATTGCCCTTGATATTTATTTATCAATCTGAAAATAAAAGAAAAGGACTCTTCTTTTTTAACGCCAGGGGAGCGTTACCGGCCCGAGAGTAGAAGCAACAGACAAGGCGGCATGCGAAGCGGTAGCAGCCGTCAGACATGTGCAGAAGGCGACCCAGGAGCTACAGCAGCATACAAGCAATTTAGAGCGATTTCATTAACATCAACAGCAGACACTGGACATTAAATATTAGGATAAAATTGTTGTATTGTTATTGTAAATATTAGGATATAATTGTAGTTGCTGTTTAATTGTTTACTTAGGGAAAAATGAGTGTTTGAAGGTACAAGGTACATGTTATATTGAATAGGGTAGTAGTGATGAGGACACAGCAAATGTTGAGGACAAAATTTTTTCCGGAGGGGGTGTTGTTAGGATTAATAGGGTAGGATTAAGAACTAAATATAGAAGATACAAATGTTATAATAAAGAATAGTTTAGGATTTACTAACCAAAGACAGACACAGAAAGTAAGGTAACATTGGGTAATACTGCCAAAATGTTGTGAAATAGCTGACAAGAGCAAAGCACACTTAAAGAGACATACTTAGACAAACTAGAGACTATAAAAGGGTCACACTGACCTAGATACGATGCCAGAGTGTTTTGGGAAACAGCCGAAGACTATGTGGGACAGGGTCAGTTTTCTGTGAGACGGCGGAGGCTCTGCTGATCGTGAATCGATCTTTGATTGGACGTTCTGAGAGGATGCCAAATGAATTCCAGTCGGAGCGTACTGAGGGAGCATTGGAAGAGAAGGTAGGCAGATAGATTATGCAATATTAATCTTCAAAGTACTTGTGTTTTGGTGCAATTAGAGTAGAAGCTCGTTCAAGTCAGAAATAGTATTACATAAACATAGCTATTCTGGGTGTTTCGTCTTGAGGTAGCGTTGTCAAGTTTATTAGTATTATAAAATTAGTTATGTATTGCAGGCTAGTTTGTCAATTGTAAAAAGAATAGTGTCATTCTACTACTGAACCACTCAAAGATAAAGATATAATAATTGTAAACTACATGAATTGATTTAGTTTCTGTTTTTATAACCCCTGAACCTTAGTGATCCATGATTTTGAACCCTGACAGTTGGGCCATTATTTCCACCCTTAGCAGTATTAAATTTATTTTAATTATTTAAAATTAATGAAGCTGTAATTTTGAAGCGAGAAGTGAGCTAAAAGTTTACTTTTTTTATTTGATTAAAATATCAATAATTTTAACCAAAAGCCCAAGATAGTTATTGATAGTTTAAAATATAGTTTTATGTTTACAGGCCTAAGTTGTTTTAGCTTGTCAAGAATGAAGGAAACAAAAATGTGACAGGTACCCACCAACTTATACGACAATGACCACAGGATCTATGTGGATAGTGGTTGTGCTAAATAATAACTTGCATTCTAACAATAGTTGACATCACAAATGTATAGTTAAAGGAGGGGGAGCCAGCTTGAAGCTAAATGTTCAAGCCTGAATCAGACTGTTAGTAACCATGGTCTGGAGAAGACTCCAGATCACATAATGTAGACTCGCTCGCCTTTAAATAGTTTAGTTTAGTTATAAATCCAGACCAGCAGAGGAATAGATTGTTTTACTTTAAATAAACGTATTAAAGTGAAACAGTCGTTCGTCATCTTATTTGAAGAACCTTCTCACCCACGATCCATCCTGACAACGCACGTACGTTCGCAAGAGGACGAAGGCACAGCCCAAAAAGGGAGTCGCACCATCGTCAGGGAGCCGCAGAAGTGAACTAGACGGGAGGTCGTGCCACCCCAGTCCAATGTATGGATTGTAAAAATGCATACATTTTCAACGTATTCAAACCTTTAATGAAAATCATATAACATAATATTATATTATTATAGCCTACATTAGTTCGATGACTTATATACATAATATCCAGTCATTATAACGTTTGTTAGACAGTACCTGACTACTCAAGAAAAAATGTAGGTTATGTCTATTTCTTTCACAAAATTGTGATCGTTAACATATTATTGATTATATCTTTTGTACGAGTGAAGTCGACAGTGAATGTGGTAAGTAAACAAAGTACAAATACATACTGTATATTAATATTTTATTTACAGACATTATAAATCTATTAAACTACGCAACAAAATAATTAAAAATCATTGACTCTTCCCCATCCAAGCCTTTCTTTTCTCATTTCAAGTTTCAACCAAGTTGGAGGTTTCTTAATCTTGTCTTTAATAAAAGGTTTGGCATTAGGGTATTTCAAAGTTGGTTTTGGTGGTTCAAATGGATGTCTTTTGTTCAACTTCTTCAACAAGAACTCTTTTGCAATCTGTTTAGGATCCCTGTAGCGGTCCATATATCTAAAAACACAAACACATTAATACCAACTTTGCTGCTATCATGTCAGATGTATTCTTCACTCTTAAAGGAAAACACATTTCTTTGAATTCCTTTAGGGTTAATTGAACAAGTAGAAAAGACTAGTAAAACGAAATAGGGTTAATGAACAAGTAGAAAAGACTAGTAAAACGAAATAAGTAAAGTTTTTACACGACTTAAACAAATCTACATTTGTCTATTCGATATTAATATTGGAAGCAAAGAATTTCAATGAGTATTTTTCAATAATGAATAATAAATATATATATATTTATTTTGGTATCTATAAGTCACGTACTTTAAAGGTTTAATTATCAATTTTCAACATTTAATGAGGGATAAGCTTTGAATAATTGTATATATTTTGTGTTGTCTAAAGTTAAATGACTCTCAACAATCGTATAAATTATTTCTCAAATGTGTTTTTTGTGGCAACATAATATCTCCCTTAATTCTTCATCAAAATTAATAATTCAAACATCATTTTAAAGCTTATGTTCCCCGGCTATTGACGAAAAATAGATAAATAGCTTAATATTAAGGTTTTTATTAAAGAAATTGATTAAAAAAACTTTTGTATACAGAATGATTCAGAACTACGCGGCAATGTCTTGGAAGCTCATTATATAGCTAAAAATAAGAAAATAGTTCATATAAATATAGGCCCGAAAACGCTTCGTTAACAGATATCCGCCATTTGGTTTTTGTACAAAATAATTCTTATCTAGAGAAATGTTTGACTGACTGAGTTCAATCAAACTTGGTATGAAGTTTAACCTACCAATGACATATTTCAAGACAAATAAGCAATTAAATCCAATCATGCATTTTAAAATGGCGGCTGTTTGAAAATTTCAAACCTAAATTACTCAAAAACCGTACATTTTAACAAACAAATAAATAAGTACATATTTTGTAGCCTTTTTGATTCCCTATCGGATGGTATAGCGGTCAAAACAATCGGATGAAGGATGGTAGCTAAGATAAAGATAATAACACCATATGTACATACAATATTGTTGTGTTTACTATGTTGGTATAGGATGCCGGATTGAACAAACCAATTATTACACATAACTTAATTATTATCCTGCTTCATCCGATTGTTTTGACTGTAAGACCATCCAATAGATAACCAAAATTGCTACAAAAAATGTTTTTTTTTTTTTAATTTACGGTTTTTAAGTAATTTAGGTTTGAAATTTTCACAGACAGCCGCAATTGTGAAATGCATGATTGGATTTAATCGCTTTTTTTATCTTGAGATTTATCATTGTTAGGTTAAACTTCATGCCAAGTTTGAACTCAATCATGATTTAATTCATGAAATTAATGATTCAAACATCATTTTACAGTTTATGTTCCCAGCTATTGACAAAAAATAATTAATTAAAGAAATTGATTTAAAAAACTTTCTTATATATTATTTCTTAAAGGTGTTTTTTGTGGCAATGCCATATCTCCCTTAATTCATCAAAATTAACTATTCAAACATAATTTTAAAGCTTATGTTCCCTGCTATTTACAAATAGCTTAAAATTTCAGTTTTCATAAAAAAAATATTAAAAAAACCTTCTTATATATTATTTTACAAAGGTATTTTTTTGTGGCAACGCCATATCTCTATGGAAGTTCACATGATTCCTAATGAAATCTTTTTAACGCCATCTATTAACAATCTTTTTAACTAACATGACAGCTGTTAGTTAGATTGTTTACATTCTATGTGCAAGTATAATCTATCACGCAAATCAATCAAATTAAATCAACATATAGCGTTAGAAATCGTTATAAACGGTTGTTTATAAAACATCGAAAATAAATTAACGTAATTCTCCTAACTTGCAAAATATTTCCACACTTCAGCTAGTCAATTTTAATCCTTTAGCAGGCAAAGTAACGATTTATTGTTATAAAAAGATATTGATAATTCGGGCACAGTAATGATCTATAGTTTTTCCACCATGTTATAGAGTTTTATTCCTATTAAGTAAAGAAACATTTTCTACATCGATATATATAAATAAATAGAAAAAGTAAGTGATTTGTTTTTTAATTTGACAGTTAAATTGGTGATTAAAGATAGTGACAGTGGCAATAATGAATCTTTTGACGATGCTCATGATTATCTACTATGCCTATAACGTTAGATACAAAAATGCTCTTGCAAATTATGAAAATAACAATAAAATGTATAAATATAAACAAATTACAGTGATTTTTTTACTGTTGGTAATTGCCTTGCCTGCAAAAAGGTTAATACCAACTAGTGGGTGTCGAATGGTAGTACTGACAAGTGTCATCCAGAGAAAGAGAACAGTATCCATTTATAAAAATGTATTTGTTTTATTCAACTTCAATAAATGCGTCATAATTTAAATTTGTTAAGCAATTTTTCAACATAATAACCATCCAAGTGTAATATACAAATAATGGTACAAGTTTTTAGTACTGTCATCAAAAAAGTTTGCCATTAATCCATTAAGTCCCCTTATTAACAGACCAAGTACTGTACTGACTTGGTGTCATCACTTTCATAGCGATTCTCACCTAGATAGAACCTCCTTCATGGCCATAGGCCAAAAGATGAGACTAAACGGCCAATGTTAAAAAAAACATCCAAAACCTTGGTTAAGATCATAAGTTGTTTTTGCAGTATATAATCCTATATTGCCATGAAGCAAACAAACACACAAGTCAACAGATCATGCCGGCAATTTCGAACTACGTTAAGAAAACATCTCTATGTTACCACTCCAGAAATTACAAAGCAGCAGACTTTTTTTTTTTGTCTAAAAGCAGTTGCCTACACATCAAGCACAAATTTTACGGTAATTTAGTTAAACAGTTACAATTTTATATATCAGTGACAGAGAACATAAAAAGTGTTTCCTTGATCTTGTCGAAAGTTAAGTGCAGATTCTCTTGAACATATTGTCAATCTGCTCTCCAGTAACAAGAGCAAGATAAGAGTATCATGAAAGGATGTTCTTTCTGTCTTAAACCAATGAGAATATTTTTTCTAATGTATCCTTCATTCATTTTACCGTCACCATTAGTTTACAATGGATTTTCACAACACAAAAACTTGTGCTTTTAAACTATATAAAACCTCACAATCAGCGAGATTAAATATTTTTTACTCATAGTGCAGCTACAAATTTTCTCAGTGTTAGTGAAAACCAGCTGAGATCATCCTCTCAAGCCTTTATTTTAAATGGACCTGAGTATGCAGGTCTTACATTCTGGACAGCCCATATAGTTGCAATAGTTACCCTGGTCCTAGACAATCCGACTAACTGTTATTTAGCCTCTGGTAAATGAGGCAGTTATGTACACCAGGAATATAAGAACTTCAATCTAAATTTCTTCCAATTTACATAAATGAAATAATATGACAAACATTATTAATTTCACACGATTAAATCTAAGTCTAGTTTTGAGAACTACATTTTCATACCAAGCCTCGGTTGTAACTGGAATAACAAATGAAGATTAAAACATATTTTGCGAACCTAGTTTTGTAATGAAAATAAATGTGTTAGAAGTAAATTGAACTGTGGTAATTGTTACTGTTTGGAATTTGTTTGCTTTTTTACGAACAGAGAATACAAAGGCCCCATGATGGGATTATCCAATCCTTACTCAGATCAAGTAATTTGGAATGCACTTAGTTTTTGAATCACTGAGCCGTCCACTGATCTGTATCACATTTTAATACTAAATAAATTTTATAAATTATACAAAAGAAAGCACATTTATTAAACCACTTCAAGGGTATAACTTTGTAAGTCACAGTCAACTTTTCATGCTTTACACGAGTTTCTCCAAATTTTAGATAATTAGAACATTAGGACTTGTTAAACATAAGTTTTACTTACAAATTAAAAGCCATTCTGAGTGGAAACCATTTCTGCTTAGGGTGGTACGGTTCAGGAAAGTCGTACTCAAATACAGGCTCTTCCATATTGAGAGTATTGTGAAAGAAATCTGTCAAAGACTGATCCCAGTCTGACTGAAAGAAAGCTAAGCCACCAGGTGTAAGTTTGTCTTGATGGTCTCTGTAGAAGTCATAGGTATGAAATGTGCGATCTTGTAACTGCAAGCTGTAGGTCAAATAATATAATTATATACTCTTAAAATATATTGCTACAATAATATAAAATATAATATATCTTTGTCTTGTCATTTTATATCTGTGTTCTTCGAGCTTATGTTTAGGCCTTCACAGCCGTTTGAAACAAATGCACTTTATTTTAGTACCTACTAAATTTTATGTGTAGTTAATGAGATTCCTTGTAGTCTGTAAGATGGATGGAAAAGGGGAAGGTAATACACAAAGAGGCAGAACTGGGAAGCTTAGGAGTACCACTACTAGGTTGCTAAGAACTTAGTCATAGATCTGTACTCGAGATGAAAGGCACGACTGATTGTTTTGCTTCCCCACCCTTCACTTCACATCCATCTGCTACAGACCAAATGAAATATTATGAATTGTTTACAACAAACTTTAGGTGTAGTAAATTTATATTTATACTATGAGATGACTTGTTGACAAGATGTGAAGGAAAATAGTCTCCACCATTGCTGACTCTGGTGTTACTATGGAATCCACTATTTTGCCACTATTTTCCTAAACTAGTTTATATCCTTCAATCTGCTAAAGCAGAAACCGTTTCACAAAGCTACAAGACTTGCTAGTAGCGATTGCAAAAATTAAGTTAGTAATTACAAGACGTTAAAAATAAATGTCCCACAAAAATTCCTGAGGACTTGTCAGTAACGAGTGTAATGTTGGCATACTGGTCAGTTACAAATCATAGCTAACTTCATAAAATATCTTCTAACCTATTTTTACAGAAGTAATTCAGAAATATTAATTAAATTTGTATACAGATACAAAGTAAAAGTTAAATATTTTCCTAAAAGTTCTTCTGCGCCTTTGAACTTCTTCTCAGAAAGAATTAGATCTTATTTTGCTAGAATAGCAGTAGTAAAACACCTACCTTTTTAGTTAGGTCAGAGTTGTAACATATGAAAATTCACTTGAAATTACAAGTTTAGAAGTGTACTTTTGTGAAATACCAGTAATTTAAGATGTTGCCAGACTAGTAAAAATTTACTTCTTTGCTAACTTATAACTTTGTGAAACAACGCACAAGTGCATCCTGCTGGTGGGAGTCTGTCTATATTATTACATTAGCAGATATTGTTTTAGAATATTATATAGCAAATTCCTTGAGCAAATGTATTTTTAATGATTCCCATTTTTAATTGAAGTCAGGAGGCCAGATTTGCACATTATGAATGCACACCAAAACCATGAAAATAGTGCATATATGTAACAAAGTAAAGTAACATATATATATATATATTCATGATTGAGCGGAAGGTGATGGTCTTGTAAACTGTACACTATAAAGATGGTCCATGGGACTCTTCATTTAAACAGGTTTATATAAAGATGCTATTGACTATAATATGTCATTTGGTTCATTTATAAGGATTCGTACACATATATTCCATAACAAATACATTATAGTCGAAATTTTGGAACTTGATGGTCCTCGTGAAAAGAGCCTATCTTGATGATCCGCCTATAATAATTTATAAACTAACAGAACTTGATGGTCTACTATCCCTTTGAAGTACTGTGGGGGTAACAGCTCTGCTATTGGCTGACGTGGCTTGAGGGGAAATTGCCTGACGGCAAACGCCTTGGTTTGTTTTGTGTTATTGTTTCTTATTTAATACGTTTTAAGTACAGTATTATATTTGATGACGAGAGAGTAGAGCGATTGACTTCATGGTTTGTTACGGATCTATTATGCAAAGGAGCTGCGCCCCAAATACGGGTATTGGTCTTTATATAACCATTTTATAACTTTGTTTACACTAATTAACAATAACGTATAGCGGCTGACTTTATAGTATGGTTCGGATCTATGTCGCAATTGGGCTACGTCCCCAAATCAAAAATTTGTATTATCTGCTTATAAAGTTTAAAACTTGTCGGCCTATTTACATGACGTCCGAGTTTATCGCTAGTTTACTTGGTATTGTTCTCATCTATTTTGCAATAGGGGCTACGCCCAAATATAGAAATTTAGATTTTCTGTTTATAAATTGTAATTAACGTCAATTTATTTACCTATGGTGGATCCTGTGTATAGTAGCCAACATCGTGGTATGGTTTGCCATTTAAAGAGCCATGGGGCTACGCCCCAAATACAGAAATTGTTATTTACTGCATATAAACTGTGAAACTTGTCACTCTATTTACATTTGACGCCGTCTGAGTGTACAAGTAGTCTACATGGTATGGTTCGGGTCTATTCTAGAATAGGGGCTACGCCCCAAATACGGAAATTAAGATTTTCTGTTTATAAATTGTAAACAACGTCAATTTATTTACCTATGGTGGATCCTGGGTGTAGTAGCCGACATCATGGTATAGTTTGCCATCTAAAGAGGCATGGGGCTACGCCCCAAATACAGAAATTGTTATTTACTGCATATAAACTGTGAAACTTGTCACTCTATTTACATTTGATGCCGTCTGAGTGTACAGGTAGTCTACATGGTATGATTCGGGTTTATTATAGAATAGGGGCTATGCCCCAAATACGGAAATTTAGATTTTCTGTTTATAAATTGTAAACAA
>JAGFPH010007461.1:10353-46691 GCA_018207615.1 Philaenus spumarius | reverse complement strand
GAATCTTCATATCTTCTGGAATTTGGGTTTGTTAATGTAATAGGTGTGAAGTGTGATTTATTTTAATTGTGTCTTTATTTAATTGTGTGGATTTGTTTTGATACATAACAATGTTTTACAATGAATTTAATATGATTTTAAACAGTTAAATTATAGAAAACACTTAAATAATTGCTATCTAATTTCTAGAATGTATATATCTTATTCTTTGTATTTTTTCATTTGGTGGCAAGAATTACGTGGACCAATCACAGCGTTTCGTGGGAGGAGTTTACATACATGAAGTATCCGCCTACGATTAAATTTTGTCAGTCGGGGCTTCGTTTTTATATTTTATAATAGCTTATCGGCGTTTATTTTAGATTTAGACCAAAGACATTTGAGATGTAAAAAATTGGTTCTTTTCGTAGGCCTGGTTTAATTTTCTAATAAGAATGTATTTTTCTTGTAATCGGATTTATTCTGCCAACTTCTCTTCGATTTGTAATTAGATAGGCCTAGTTTCTCCTTGCGTTTTAACGTAAATCTTTGTCGATTGACTTGGTTTTATGTTGTTATTTTAGCTTTCCTGGATGCAGAATTTAGTTTTGAATATTTTTGATGTAGGAAATGTAGGTCTACAGATTCGTTTTGTAATTTTATTTTAATGAATTCGAGTTGAAAGTCGTGATTTGATTGTACCTTACCGTTGTAGTATTTAGTGTTGCGCATAATTGTCGCTAGGTGTCGGGCGTGTATGACGGATTAACTAAATGAATGACATTCCCATTTGACTTCTATCTCTCTCGCTCCAATACGTATTTTTAATCTCGTTCTTATTTTCTTTACAGAGTTAGGGAAATATTTGAATTGTAACAATTCTTATATATTATTTCTTAAAGGTGTTTTTTGTGGCTATGCCATATCTCCCTTCATTCATCAAAATTAACTATTCAAACATAATTTTAAAGCTTATGTTCCCTGCTATTTACAAATAGCTTAAAATTTCAGTTTTCATAAAAAAAATATTAAAAAATCCTTCTTATATATTATTTTACAAAGGTATTTTTTTTTTGTGGCAACGCCATATCTCTATGGAAGTTCACATGATTCCTAATGAAATCTTTTTAACGCCATCTATTAACAAACTTTTTAACTAACATGACAGCTGTTAGTTAGATTGTTTACATTCTATGTGCAAGTATAATCTATCACGCAAATCAATCAAATTAAATCAACATATAGCGTTAGAAATCGTTATAAACCATCGAAAATAAATTAACGTAATTCTCCTAACTTGCAAAATATTTCCACACTTCAGCTAGTCAATTTTAATCCTTTAGCAGGCAAAGTAACGATTTATTGTTATAAAAAGATATTGATAATTCGGGCACAGTAATGATCTATAGTTTTTCCACCATGTTATAGAGTTTTATTCCTATTAAGTAAAGAAACATTTTCTACATCGATATACATAAATAAATAGAAAAAGTAAGTGATTTGTGTTTTAATTTGACAGTTAAATTGGTGATTACTGATAGTGACAGTGGCAATAATGAATCTTTTGACGATGCTCATGATTATCTACTATGCCTATAACGTTAGATACAAAAGTGCTCTTGCAAATTATGAAAATAACAATAAAATGTATAAATATAAACAAATTACAGTGATTTTTTTACTGTTGGTAATTGGCTAAGCTATAAGGGCGGCATACAAACAAAATTAGTGCAAACATTTAAATTTATTCTGTTATATTTGTTCAAAAACAAATTTTGCAAGTTTTTTGTTATACATTTTTTTGGAATTCATTTATTTTTTAAACATATATAGCCATTATAATACAAAAATGTAACCACAATTCAACTCTACAGGATTTACTTTTCAAATGACATTTTTTGCATAACATTTTATACAAAATTGAAATTTTATCCAAATGCCCAGTTTTGCATACAAAGTGGAAAATGCCTTGCCTGCAAAAAGGTTAATACCAACTAGTGGGTGTCGAATGGTAGTACTGACAGTGCCATCCAGAGAAAGAGAACAGTATCCATTTATACAAATGTATTTGTTTTATTCAACTTCAATAAATGCGTCATAATTTAAATTTGTTAAGCTATTTTTCAACATAATAACCATCCAAGTGTAATATACAAATAATGGTACAAGTTTTTAGTACTGTCATCAAAAAAGTGTGCCATTAATCCATTAAGTCCCTTATTAACAGACCAAGTACTGTACTGACTTGGTGTCATCACTTTCATAGCGATTCTCACCTAGATAGAACCTCCTTCATGGCCATAGGCCAAAAGATGAGACTAAACAGCCAATGTTAAAAAAAAACATCCAAAACCTTGGTTAAGATCATAAGTTGTTTTTGCAGTATATAATCCTATATTGCCATGAAGCAAACAAACACACAAGTCAACAGATCATGCCGGCAATTTCGAACTACGTTAAGAAAACATCTCTATGTTACCACTCCAGAAATTACAAAGTAGCAGACTTTTTTTTTGTCTGAAAGCAGTTGCCTACACATCAAGCACAAATTTTACGGTAATTTAGTTAAACAGTTACAATTTTATATATCAGTGACAGAGAACATATAAAAAGTGTTTCCTTGATCTTGTCGAAAGTTAAGTGCAGATTCTCTTGAACATATTGTCAATCTGCTCTCCAGTAACAAGAGCAAGATAAGAGTATCATGAAAGGATGTTCTTTCTGTCTTAAACCAATGAGAATATTTTTTCTAATGTATCCTTCATTCATTTTACCGTCACCATTAGTTTACAATGGATTTTCACAACACAAAAACTTGTGCTTTTAAACTATATAAAACCTCACAATCAGCGGGATTAAATATTTTTTACTCATAGTGCAGCTACAAATTTTCTCAGTGTTAGTGAAAACCAGCTGAGATCATCAAGCCTTTATTTTAAATGGACCTGAGTATGCAGGTCTTACATTCTGGACAGCCCATATAGTTGCAATAGTTACCCTGGTCCTAGACAATCCAACTAACTGTTATTTAGCCTCTGGTAACAGATAAATGAGGCAGTTATGTACACCAGGAATATAAGAACTTCAATCTAAATTTCTTCCAATTTACATAAATGAAATAATATGACAAACATTATTAATTTCACACGATTAAATCTAAGTCTAGTTTTGAGAACTTAATTTTCATACCAAGCCTCGGTTGTAACTGGAATAACAAATGAAGATTAAAACATATTTTGCGAACCTAGTTTTGTAATGAAAATAAATGTGTTAGAAGTAAATTGAACTGTGGTAATTGTTAGCCTACTGTTTGAAATTTGTTTGCTTTTTTACGAACAGAGATTACAAAGGCCCCATGATGGGATTATCCAATCCTTACTCAGATCAAGTAATTTGGAATGCACTTAGTTTTTGAATCACTGAGCCACCACTGATCTGTATCACATTTTAATACTAAATAAATTGTATAAATTATACAAAAGAAAGCACATTTATTAAACCACTTCAAGGGTATAACTTTGTAAGTCACAGTCAACTTTTCATGCTTTACACGAGTTTCTCCAAATTTTAAATAATTAGAACATTAGGACTTGTTAAACATAAGTTTTACTTACAAATTAAAAGCCATTCTGAGTGGAAACCATTTCTGCTTAGGGTGGTACGGTTCAGGGAAGTCGTACTCAAATACAGGCTCTTCCATATTGAGAGTATTGTGAAAGAAATCTGTCAAAGACTGATCCCAGTCTGACTGAAAGAAAGCTAAGCCACCAGGTGTAAGCTTGTCTTGATGGTCTCTGTAGAAGTCATAGGTTTGAAATGTGCGATCTTGTAACTGCAAGCTGTAGGTCAAATAATGTAATTATATACTCTTAAAATATATTGCTACAATAATATAAAATATAATGTATCTTTGTCTTGTCATTTTATATCTGTGTTCTTCGAGCTTATGTTTAGGCCTTCACAGCCGTTTGAAACAAATGCACTTTATTTTAGTACCTACTAAATTTTATGTGTAGTTAATGAGATTCCTTGTAGTCTTTAAGATGGATGGAAAAGGGGAAGGTAATGCACAAAGAGGCAGAACTAGGGAGCTTAGGAGTACCACTACTAGGTTGCTAAGAACTTAGTCATAGATCTGTACTCGAGATGAAAGGCACGACTGATTGTTTTGCTTCCCCACCCTTCACTTCACATCCATCTGCTACAGACCAAATGAAATATTATGAATTGTTTACAACAAACTTTAGGTGTAGTAAATTTATATTTATACTATGAGATGACTTGTTGACAAGATGTGAAGGGAAATAGTCTCCACCATTGCTGACTCTGGTGTTACTATGGAATCCACTATTTTGCCACTATTTTCCTAAACTAGTTTATATCCTTCAATCTGCTAAAGCAGAAACCGTTTCACAAAGCTACAAGACTTGCTAGTAGCGATTGCAAAAATTAAGTTAGTAATTACAAGACGTTAAAAATAAATGTCCCACAAAAATTCCTGAGGACTTGTCAGTAACAAGTGTAATGTTGGCATACTGGTCAGTTACAAATCATAGCTAACTTCATAAAATATCTTCTAACCTATTTTTACAGAAGTAATTCAGAAATATTAATTAAATTTGTATACAGATACAAAGTAAAAGTTAAATCTTTTCCTAAAAGTTCTTCTGCGCCTTTGAACTTCTTCTCAGAAAGAATTAGATCTTATTTTGCTAGAATAGCACTAGTAAAACACCTAACTTTTTAGTTAGGTCAGAGTTGTAACATATGAAAATTCACTTGAAATTACAAGTTTAGAAGTGTACTTTTGTGAAATACCAGTAATTTAAGATGTTGCCAGACTAGTAAAAATTTACTTCTTTGCTAACTTATAACTTTGAGAAACAACGCACAAAGTCTGTCTATATTATTACATTAGCAGATATTGTTTTAGAATATTATATAGCAAATTCCTTGAGCAAATGTATTTTTAATGATTCCCATTTTGAATTGAAGTCAGGAGGCCAGATTTGCACATTATGAATGCACACCAAAACCATGAAAATAGTGCATATATGTAACAAAGTAAAGTAACATATATATAGGCCTATAACAATTATATTTTTGTTTGAGTATTTTAAATTAATCTGTATATTGAAAATCTTCATGAAAGTTATATTTGTGTATCTTAAATTAAGAACCATACAAAAAACAGATTACTAAAACATTAATAAGTGTGTGTGTACAAATAATATATAAATCAATATAATAGTGGTAGGGTGGGTGAGCCATAAGGTAGGTGATACTTATGTTCATACAGTAACTGGACGATTAGTTAATCAGTTGCTGCTAATTTTATGCAACAACACAGTTATAATATAATATAGTATTTGTTTTCATATCACTGTTCTGGAGGAACAAGTACTTTTACTCAGGGATTCTAATGGTGGAAATTCAAATATAGTTAGAATTACTTAATTTACTTGAAAAACTCTTCCTGACAGTACATCACCATCAAGACAAAAGGTCTTTATAATTTGAACCATCTGGATTTGATACTTTGACTACAATAGAAAACTGAAAAATTGGAAGTCTTACATCAGTACTTTATTCAGACACCTACAATGTCCACAAGAAAAGTGACCCTGATGTACTACATATTATAGACCAAGTATCGAAAAAAGTTAATACAGATGTGTTGAAATTTTTAATAGAATTTTGTGAGTGAATAAGTCATCCATCATTCTTGACCATAATAAATAAATCAGCTCATAATAAGTTTTATAAACATATAGCAGCAGTATGCACCAACAGTTTACTAAGGGTTTTATTAAGCACTTTATTAAGCCTTTTTTGAAAAAAAAAATTGAAGATTGGTCTGCAGAACAGAAGCAATTCAGGAACAATCCTTGTTTCCCAGTATAGACTGAACACATGGTTCACTACTCCCTTCACACTTGAGATGAATAACAGTCAAAACCCCAATGGACAAAAGGAAGAGCATCAAGTCCAAAGAAAGCAAAGACAATTCCATCTGCTGGCAAGGTCATGGCATCAGTTTTTTTATGATGTGTGTAGGATAATTTTCGTTGCTTATCTTCAAAAAGGAAAAACAACCAATGGTTAGTATTATCTTTACTTATTGCAGTGATGGAGTATTGAAATCAAGAAAAAACGGTCGGATTTGGCAAAAACAGTGTTGTTTCATCAAGACAAATGCCAAAGTTTACTCACCGTTATCGTGGTGGCCGAAATCAATGAGCTAAAAGTTTGAACAAAACTATGGTATCATTGTAACACCTCCAGCCTGATTATTCACTGGATAATCTGTTTTTATTACCAAAACAATCTAATGATTTTGATACAATTGTGTGGTCAAGTGAAAGTAAATAATCACTTATTTCTTATTTATTTGATCATCCGACCACTAGGAACAAGCACAAATATGTGTGACACTTGTCTTTTACGTCCCAAGTTCTAATTGAACTGTGAGTTAATAATGTGTTTTAGGTTTTATTCTTATCAAACTATAATAACCAAATCTAAGCGTCCATTGTAAATCTACTTTCAGCAAATTATCAGATATGCATAGGACTTACCAAGGTGATGTCTTCTTTAGTTTAGTGTAATCAATCTTGCCTTCTTGTTTGTACAACACAAATACATATCTATGGTAACCTGTGCCACGAGGAGGAAATGGCTGCAAGTAGTCCATTATCACATCACCTTTACTTACATCTCCGTCAGGGATGTTTCCACTGTACATATAAAATAATCGATTAGTGTCTCTTTAATTAACAAAATGTAACATTATGGATTAGGTTACATTATAATCCTTACAGTAGATTATACAACTCTTCTTACGTGTATAATCTGTAGTACACAAGTTAGAGAATATACTACTTATATATAAATAATTAACCGATCCATTACAATTAGTCATAAATAAATGTCATCATTTTAGTATATTGTTTAACACAAATTTAAAAATAGTTTTGATACAGTTTACAAATATCTATAGGATAAGCAGCTTTATCCTGACTGACATAGAATCAACGTAGAGCAAAAACTACTTAAGATAAAAACAGAAAATTTAAAGGTACAGTCTAAACTTCCTATAACGACGTTGGCTATAATAACATACCGTCTATAAAGGCGAAATTGTGAGTAAAAGTTTGGTTCTCATAAGAACATTACAGGAAAAATAAGTGTTTATAATGACAGCGGCTATAACGACAAAATCGGTCATTTACTGGTTTAGTCATTTTCTGGAATTAAAATTTGTTTATAACAACTGCAGGCGGTAGGAAGTTTATAAAGACCTGCAGTAAGTAAACAAACATTGGTTTGTTGGAGGGAGGGGTTTTTCTCTCAATATGGTTACAAGACCTATAAATAAGTTCTCATAGAATTCGGAAGATGGTTGAGTGTTTACTAGTTATTATTGCCACAGTTGATTTTATGTTCTGGTTCTGGGTGAGTCATTGCTAGCATGACGCCATGTCAACAGTGAGATCGTTCTTCTTATTTGAGGAAAAGCCAAAGCAACATGTTAAAGAAGCTATGATTGTTTTAGAAAAAGAAATTGAAAACATTTATTAAAATAAACATTTTATAAAACAAAAATCAATCACGGATTTTTTCAAACAATGATTTTTTTTCCTTTTATGTATTATGAATATGTTATGTACAGTATTTTTACTGTGGCACATATTTTTTCCTATAACATGTGTGTGTGTGTGTATTATAAGTACAGTGCTGTATAATGTAACTACAAATAAGAAAATAATAATAAGCACTGTTTTTCCAAAATACTGTACACGTGATTTATTGTTAAATTTTACGTTCTGGTGTTTCCTTGTTAGAAAGTTCAAAAATAAAATACTGCACTGTAATTTTGTGTTTGGTTATAACGACCACCAGATTCCCCTGTCCCCTTGGTGGACGTTATAAACAATTTTTACTGTATATTCTTATGAAGAAGTCAAAGTCGCAGACTAAGAAAGAATTTTGTTAAATTTTTATTTTAAAGTGTAAAAATGTTTTAAATACGGGGTTTAACTCAAAGCCTTATAACAGATAAAACAGCTGATTCGGATCAAAACTTAGCAACACATGTTTATTAAATACATTTACATACATTACCATAGCAACAACCTTAGCTAATTTAGAATCTGTTTATTATTCTTCACGACCAACAGCTTGTTTAGGTTAGATTAACAAAGTAAAAACAAACACAAACAAAAATCTATGAAAAAGGCTTGCTGTATTAAAATTCAAACATATACTATTACCTCGTATTATAAATAAAACAACTGTTGGATTAACTAACACAATTTTAGGTTAGGCCTATACTGAACCAACACACATTTCTTGAAAGCATTTCCATTATTACCATAGCAAACCTACTTGGCAAATTTAGAATAAGTTTTTTTTTTTACAACCAACAGCATTTTTAGGTTAGATTTACATTGCTCTCATATGTAAAAAATCCTGTCATTCACACAAAAAACCTGGTTCTACTAAGTATGTGTCAGGATCTAGGATACTGCACCCCCACCAAGTTCCTCTGTACTAATCAATCGTCCTTTCAGAGAAACCATCAGATTTTACAATACTGTAATCTGTTTCCATTTACTTTGCCATGGGAGTTTTTGAAAATAGCGAGCAAGGACAGAGCCCCTGGTATACACTAAAGTAGTTATCCCCAAAAACATAATTGCGAAAAACAAGGCCAAGTCCCTATCCAAAGACTTTCACACAATAAAAGTAGTTAAACGAAAATATATCCGGTACCAGCAGAATAGGTCTGTTATTTAAGGTGTTACATCTTCTTAATCTAACAAACAAAAGCCTAAACTGATTCAACTACAGAAAACCATTTAAAACATTTATCCTGGCAAAGATTTTCTCCTTTTCACTTGCAAGTTTTGTTCTGAAGGAATTAATACGAACAAATAAATTCTACGATGTTACATTAAAAGCAGTTAACAAACTTTAATCAGTAATAAGAATTTAAGAAGATAAAACTTGCCAAGTTGAAAACAAACCCGACGCACCCTCAGAAAACTTATCCTGTACACAACACATTTAACAATATATTTTGATTTTGGTGTATATCACTAGCTGTTTATCTACCACTAACCTTAATGGCCTCTAAACTTTAAGTAGGCTTTTTTAATACTGATCATTGAAATATTTTAATCCAACTAAACAAGTTCAGATGTCCTCAAGGAAAACATTTAAATGTATGTCTATAGTACTTATATATTAAATTAGTCTTGCTAAATGCTAAAAATAAAATTAAATAGTATTGTCTTATCCAGTAGTCTACCAAATGCTATACTTACACAAACCAATGCAAGTACTCAGCATCTTGTTCTGTGAAATGACCATCAGGATTTGTTAGAACTAATGTCCACCAACTATTAGGCTTGGCATCGAACTTCACCACTGGTGCTGTCTTTGTCTAAATTCAAACAAAAATATTTATATAAGCTTGTTAGAGAATTTCCGTAGGAAAGATGAGCTATTGCAGTGACTCTTATGGTGAGACAGTGAGACCACTCTAAAGATCGGGAATGATCAATTAGCACCGATCATGGTCTACAGAACGTGTTCTGGAGTATCATTAAAAATATTATGTAAATATATATTTATTTAATGACATTCTAACGGCCACATGCTATCTCCAATTTGGTTATCTAAGTTGCTGGGACGAGTCTATTAGCCAAAAAAATCCAACAACCGGAAGCATGTTTTTTGAAAGGAAGTAAACATTGAGATTTTTCTTACTAGAGTGAAACTTCTTGGGGTTTTATCTTAAAAATAAATATAGGAGATTATTCTGCATGTTTTGTTTTACACTACTTTATAGCCCGTCTAGTTCCCCGAAAATCAATCAAAACGTAAAAAAATACCATAACAAATCCAAGTGAAGAATTTTAACGTAGGTACAGATTCTGATCTGTGGCTGACGGACGGGATGTAAACTCTGATTGTGAGCGAAGCGAAGCAGTCCTTAATCCGAGATTGCAAGATCGAATTGCAAACTCGCAAAGTACAGTCCAAAGACGCAAGATCGAAGTGCAAACTGCGAGCCAAAAGAAGCAAAGCGTGAGGTGGGTCTTTAGGCTGACATGCAAACAAATTCTTAAATATTTTGTACACGCAGGCAACTTCTTCGTGAGTAGACCGATTTCCGAAATAGTTGGTTCCAATTTCCGAAACAGTTGGTTGAAAAACTAAAACATATAAACTTAATTTTGGAAATTCGCACAGCGGTTCAGATGCGTGTTGAATTATTGTTTATACTATACTGTATTACAAAGAACAAAAGTTTGTTTGTTTGGCTCTCATGTAACCAATTAAGTTTAAAAATGTATCAATTAGAATTCAACAACAAAAGTACATAAGTATTTTCTTGCTATAGAAGATATGTTACATTTCAAATTTAACGCCATAGACACAAAACAGGAGGTGACTGAACTTAGCATGCTAAAGATTTAATTTAAAATAAAACTGAATAATTTTGTGTATTACATTTAGGATATGTAAAAGTGGTACATCGAGACTAATAATGTGTTAAAAGTAATGGAAATAGGATAATAAACTACAAAATGCGTAACAAGTGTATGAATCGTGTAGAACATCAAATGAGATTTGAGAAGCTGACATGTGAACAATCACAGTTGATAAATAAACCGTAAGAAAATTTCAATAGAGGTTTTTGGAAAGACATTTTACGCTGTTGGTCAGTTGGTTTGTTCTTCCTAAGATGTTTGTGAAAAGATACATAGACTTTTTGAAATTTAAAAAATTTAAGGAGGTGTTTCAATTTCTTGGACATGGACATATTAGTGGTTGAAACATTACTTGTGCAATCTGTGGTGTATCGTCGCAGTAGTTAACCATGACGATAACAAAAACTAAACTATCAACATGGGTTGTAAATGAAACACATAACACCAGTTGTAGTTTAAACGTGTGGTCGGCTTGCTTACTAGTTTTCAAGTGAATGAGGAAAGCGTGGTTTGGTTAACGGATTGCAAGTCTCGACCAATTATATTCAAGTATCAGATACAGGGTTCACATACATTGCATAAAGGACTACAGTCACGTCCTATAACAAATATATACCTTAGATGGTAGTCACATTATATTACATTTATATAATATACCACACAATCCATTATCAATTACAAATACAATTAAACATAAGCATCAAGTAAGTTACCTCAGGTACTTGGTGACCACAGCGACATTTAAAATTCTATCTCTTCTATTTCTGTTTTCTTTAACTTTATGTATGTTTAACTTTAATAAAAAACATCGAGTAGAGAGTCAAGATTCCAGTAATTGATTTGTGTCACTCATTCTTAAAAACCGACCATGATCTGTTCCTTATAAAAGTACTGTTTCCAACTCTGAGCAGAGCTACAACACCCCGAGATTAAATAATAGATTTTGAACATTTTTAATTTAAAGAAGAACCACATCTTGATGAAAAAAGGTGAGTAGAATTTAATATACATTTGTAATGTGACAAGAAACAAAGGCATTAACCTTACAAAAACTATCTTTTTTTGTACATGTGTTTAATGTTTTGTTGGATTTATGTTGTGTGTGGTGTTTGTTGTTTTAATTTTTAATTTTTAAATTGACTTGACAATGGAAGACTAAGAGCTTCCGAAACCGGTCGTCGTGGAAGAAAATTTTGAACTGTTGACGGGAACGCAATAAGGTGCGTATCTTATATAAAAAAACTATCTATCGCAATGTAATAAAAATTCCACAGATGTTTTTACCGTTTGTGAATCATTGGCACAAATTCACACATATGACGATTTATCAGCAATTGAATCAGCAATGACGAGATATCATGCAACATTATGTAACAATTCATTTTGTCAAATATAATGCATGAAATAACCAATGCTGTATAGAAAAGTTCTAGTTGTGTTGTCCTTGTACACCTCGTGTATATTTTAAGGGCTTATTGCATTTGTAGGAAGTGTTTCCAAAATTCCATAAGCAGTAGGTGCAACCCTAACTTCAGTTAGTCTATTAGTCTTGCTGTTATTTAGGTCGGCTAATATTAACAGTGCTTTCTTTTGTATTCATTTGAAGACAAACCCAAAAGAAACGTTATACGAAAGAAAAAATGTGATTAATTTGGAATAGAATGTTTTTATAAAAAAAGTAGTGAGTTAAATACTCTAAATAATTAAAGTCTTAATACTGTTTTAAGACTAAGCATGTAGGATTTGCTGAATAATTTAAAAATCGTTTTCATGTGTCATAAATTCATAACTTTGTATATTAGTGTCTCAGCAATGTATGTCATGTAAATTAAAAAATAATAATTGTTACAAATGTGGTTCCGGGAATTAACAGTTGTCTACGTTCTGGCTTTAAAATCTATCATGAGAATTATTATAATTAAAGCAATTTAAATTTAATATTTACATTAATTTTAACAGACAACTTTAACGAAGAAGACTGACTATATAGGCGCTGCAAAATTTAAACAAAATAATAATATAAGTCGCTCAGGTAATTAACAGTTCTTGACTATCCCTGTTACATTTCTTATTACGCTTATAAAACCATTATGACAAAACCATTCCATAAATGTAAAAACATTTTGTAATTTAGTTCTAAATAGAACTGTATAAAAACATCAGACTTGGGAAAGTTAACCAAAATATTAAACTGATTAAAGTTAAAGTTAATGCTAGAAAAAAATAACTGATTAAAGTTAAAGTTAATGTCTGAAAAAATTAACTGATTAAAGTTAAAGTTAAAAAAAATTAACTGATTAAAGTTAAAAGTTAAAATACGGCACGACATAAGGTTTATTAATACGCACGCGCGACGTTTAATTTGATTGATCTCATTTTGTGATTCAAGTAAAGCTAATTAAAATACTTTTGTGAAATAATAATTTACAAGTATACGGTTCAATTCTTTGATTTATTCTCTACACTTTCTTATAATAATATTTCATTTTTGGGCAAAGGATATATTCCTAAATTTAAATTACTATTCAAACTAATCTTAGTTTTGTTAGCAGTCTTGTAGTAGGAACATAAAAACTGGCGTTTTCAAAATAAGAAATTTGAAATTGATAAATATTTTTTATACAGTTCCTTTTAGAACTAAATTATACAAAACTTCTGTACGTTTTGAAAAAATACAAAAAATGTTTACTGCTTTTTATGTAGTTGAACCTTTTCCTTTCATTACTAAACATTTTTTGTTTCTTGAGCTAATAACTTTGTAAAATTTACATCTATCAATTTTTACTTTCTCCACCCTATACGTAGTATATGGAGAAAGTATTGTTTTCGTAAAAACGTTCGAATTTGAATTTTCAGTTGAATTATCTGTTTTGGTGCTCCCAGAACCCCAAAAAATTGTTTAGTGCAATTATCTGTGTTGGTGCTCCCTGAACCCAAAAATATTTTTAGTGGAATTTTTTGTTTTGGTGCTCCCTGAACCCAAAAAAGTGTTTTTAACGTGGTGTCTGTCTGTCAGTGTGTCAGTATGTATACACGACCAGAGGGGACACTATTGGTCCGATTTTCATGAAATTTGGTATGTAGGTACTAAACCCTAATATCTCCAGGCGTTTTTTTCATTTTTTGAAATTTTTAATTTTTAAGGGTAATTTACCCCTAAAAACCAATAAAAAACGACAAAAATGCAAATTTCTCAAAAACGGCTCTAACGATTTTGATCAAATTTTCAGTATTTATAGTGCTTAAGATGCCAAACAAAATGACACCACCCGCTTTTATCAAAACTTCGGCGTTTCATAATTATGGGGAAATGTTAAAAAATAAACAAGTTTATGTTGTCAATCTAGCATCACGGCAAAGGACGCACGGGATAGCACAACGGTAGAGAGGACGGCCAGTAATTCAAAGGTCGCGCGATCGAATCCCGCCTGGGACAATAACTTTTTTATACGATTGACGTAGGTAGAATATTATTTTTTTGTTTTGTTCTAAACAGTAGTAAATAAAATGATTAAAAACAATATTATTTTGACTACAGTAAGTTGGGAGAAAGTTTGTGTCAGTTAACTGATACCGTTTATTTTACTTGCATATATGAATTCTTTGAACCTTTCTGTACAAAAAAGCTATGGAACACTTTCAAATTGATATATAATTACTATATTTGGCTAATTTTTGAAAATATGCTTGCAAACGTATACCTGCTAACTTTGAAAAATCAGAATCAGTAAAAACTACGCGCAAGTAATGTTGTCCCTTTTTTAACCCTTTATAGGGCAAAAGACTGGGACATAAAATTTGTTTGTTTGTTTGTTTTACAATTACTTGAATGGAATTTAGAAACATAAAAATAATAAACAAATTGTTTACTACCTGTTACTTATTGTGTTTTAGGGTGGGAAATTATTATCCCTCTGCGCTATAACCACATGTAGCACACACACTTACCAGTGGGAAATATTAGTAAAATATTACAAGGAAACCTTCGTTATATATAAAGATTTATGCTTTATTTACTTAAATGGAATTTAGAAACATAAGAAAATAATACAAAATTGTTTACTACCTGTTACTTATTGTGTTTTAGGGTGGGTGGGAAATTATTATCCCTCTGACCTAAAACGGCATATAGCACACACACATACCAGTGGAAAATATTACAAGGAAACCTATGTTATATATAAAGATTTACATAAGTAGTTGACATCATATCAATTAGCGTTATTGACATTCTGTAGTTTGTTTTTCAACGTATTGCATGTAGGCCCTACACATTGTTTTATCCCCAACCTTTGTCAAAGCAACAACAAAGGTGGTTCCAACTGGACCAGTTGGAGGATTTGTATAAATATTACGTCAGCCAAAATATATATCATCCAACAAAAAATATGTACATGTAGCCCAATAAATTCTGAGCATAGAGGTATGTAATTGTTAGAAATAAACAACAATTTTCCAACTACAAAAAAATCCCAAAAGTAATGATGAAACCTAACCTAAAAACATTGTAAACATTGTTTTTAATATATATAACTTCAGCGTTTCCTTTATTTTTAAAATAAAGGTGTAACAATAATCTACATTAGTTGTACTTTTTAATGTTTACTTCAAAAGTTATAAACTGATAAATCTTCTATTTCCAATTTGATGTTGAACTTGCAGCTACACAACAATGGTAAACAACTATGCGTGTGGTGGGCAGTGGGATAATATCTTCCCACTTTTGCATTTGCATTTATCAGGTGATTTAGCCAAGGAGATATAAATAAAGAAGTCAGAAGATGAAGAAAAAGAGATGCAATATATGTTGTGTATTAGTACAGAAAGTGGGAAAATAGTATCTCATTGGTTTATAAAGATATAAATACTTGTTTCCTTGGAAACATGGTGGGAAATTATTATCCCTATGCCCTATAAAGGGTTTTAAGACACAACCCTGTATATAGCCATTATAACCTAATATCAGATTAATTCAGAGACAGTTAGTATTAAAATGGCTCAACTAAAAATTAGGATCACTTAGAAGTAGTAATTTCATAAAATGGAATAACTCTTTCGGCAATAATTATGTCAATTCAACTAACCTTTTTATAAACATGCATTAATAAAAATTTTAATAAGTTTTAGAGTGATACACAAAGGCTAGAGTAAAATGTATACAAACTTAATATTATTCTAGCTGCTTTTCAAATAAATGAATATGAATAAAATATTATTTTCAAATATATACACACTATACTATTTTTAAAAACCCATCTGAATGAACTTAATACAGACAAAAAAGAAACATTTTTCAAATAACCCATAACTAACTACACAAACCAACTTTCCTCTATGTATAAAAAAATGTTCTTGGGTTGTCTTAATGGTTGGCAATATCATTTTAAATAGGCTAGTAAATTAATTACACGTTTCATAACCAGATCCCTATTCATGAACATTATTAGTACAATTGAATATAGAAAGTAAATAAAGCCACATATAGGCGGTATAATTTTTGTGAGTAGTAGGCCCCTATAAAAGTTCAATTTTAAGAAATAAGGTCAACTAAGAACTTAGGACTTCTTGCTACTTTGGTTAAATTGATACGGTGGAACATTAATTTGTTGTTAGTTTACTGTTTCTAAAGTGGCAATGTCCTAAATAAATAAACTTAAAAAGTTAGATAGCTTTAAGAATTAGGCACAAAGGATTGAAACAGATGCCCGAATACAATTTGTGCCAATTTTATGAACTATCTTTGTTGAAATATTATTTTAAATACAATGACGAAAGTCAACAAAAGAATACGATGTCCGTATATTATTAGAGCTTAATTTTATAAAACGACGGTATTAAAACGCAATTTAATATACAACAGTGTATGTCCCCGAAAAATCGATGCCCGAATAAAATGTGTGCAAATTTTATGAACTATCATTGTTGAAATACTATTACAATGACGAATTTACGCAAAAGAATACGACGTCCGAATATTATTAACGCTAATTTTATAAAACGCCGGTATTAAAACGCAATTTAATATACAACAGCTTATGTCCGCGAAAAAGTCGATGCCCGAATACAATTTATAAAAATTGTATGAACTTAAAATTATTGAAATATTATTTTAAATACAATGACAAATGTCAGAAAAAAAGAATATTATAAAGTCCGAATATTATTAGCTCTAATTTCATAAAACGCAATTTAATATAGCGTATTTATTTAGCGTATGTCCGCGAAAAACCCTATACTCCTGAGAACAATAATTTGTTCTTATTTCTATCAAATACCGGCGTTAAAATTAAATTTTAATTTTAATTACAACCGCTAGGTCCGCGAAAAGGTTATTTAAATGACACTTGTAAAATTCGGAAAAAGTGGAAATTAAATGTCACTATTTGCGGGAATGAATAACAAGTAAAACAAATGCACTTCGTCGGGACTCTCACAGAAAACATAAATCACGGAAAACTTTTAATCCCAAAAATGTTCAAAAGGTTTTACCGGAACTAAAATAAATAGAATTATTATACTAAAATAATTACGCCAAAGCAAAACTTAGAATCAAGACGTCTCTGCAGAATGGAGAAGAAGGTCTTGACCAAATAATGTCTTATTATGCTTACTGCGTATCTATGATACATCACTGCTCTTAGCGCATGCGCATTATAAAAAGGGATGTTTTTTTCGTATCACTTCTCACTCTCACTTCTCACTCTTGTATGGGTTAAGTGGAAGAGAGGACCTGATGGTCCTAACTTCGCCCAGAAATAAAGGCTATATCTATCTATCTATCTCATGTTCTCACAGATTCCGTGCGTCTAATATGCAAAAGACGTTGTATTGTTGTAAACCAAATAAAAAGTTTTAATAATGTCGATAGTAACTCAAATTGAGTAATTTTAATAAATAACATAAAGAACATTTGTTTTTTTATGTAAAATAAATTAAATATTCTTTTAACAAAAATAACCGCTGAAAATAACGAGTATCCGTAAGACCGTAAAACATCAACGGATTCCGTAAATCTTACGGATAAACCGTAAAAGTTGGCTGATAGAAACGCCCTATATATATGCAAACGCCCTTGAATGTATGCCCTATAATAAAATACAAATCTCAATAATAGACGACAAAAATTCGGTAGACAATAACCTAAAATGGCTAAAGCACAACTTACCTTTAATTGGTTCTTAAATTTAAGGCAGAAGTTGCTGAAGCCTTTATTGTTTTAAATTTTGGTAAACACAATACGCATTTAAATGTTAAACTATTTCCCTCCCTTGTTATTTGTTCATAAAAGTTTGAAATGCCTGGCCACAATAAAGACATAATAAAATTAAAATAAAAAAGTAAAAAATTAAAATACTTCTACACTAGACCTAACTCACTTTTAAAAATCACTAACTCACTAAATAAAATCTAAACTGTGAATCACTACAACAGGGCAAAACAACTAAAAAACTTATACAAAATTAACAAAACTATCCAACTGTAATGCCAAGCGTTATTGAAGCGTATACCCGAGGGCTAATTGAATGACGCTGATGGGCGTGTTGACGGAGTTGTTTTGTTTGTTTACGTTACCTTTAGGTACTCTTTACCGTTAGTTCTATCTTTCTTTAGACACCCCATCCCTTCCGGTCGGCCAATAAGCAATAAATAACCTAAACTTAGGAATATTGAATGTTGTCTCGCCAGGCCCACCCACCTTGCCGCATTTCCATTGTGACGAATCTTTCCGGGCGTCACCAAATTAACTGAAGTTAGTTTTAATCGTTAACCAATATTTTAACGATTAAGAGTTAAAAGTTAATCAGTTTTAAAAGTAACGATTAAGTTAAAAGTTACCCATATTTTTAACGATTAATTTTAATCGTTAATTTTTTTAATCGTTAATCCCATGTCTGAAAAACATTTATCAATTTCAAATTTCTTATGTTCACCAGTTTTTATGTTCCAACTACAATAATGCTAACAAAACTTGGCCTGGTTTGAAACGTAATTTAGGAATATTTGCTTTACCCAAAATTAAATATTATTATAACAAAGTATAGAGAATAAATCAAAGAATTGAATTGTATACTTGTAAATTGTTATTTCATAAAAGTATTTGAGTTAGCTTTACTTGAATCACAAAATGAGCTGAAACAAATAAAACCTCAAGCGGACAAAGGAAATTCAAAAAATGACCGTTAAAACAGCCGTGTTTTGCGAACTCAAGCGGTAGTATGAATTCTGCGCAAGTCTTTACTTTCAACTGCTGTTTGAATAAAGTCTAAAAAGTCAAATATAGTTTGTTTTACACCAAATGAAAGATTGAACTTTGATCTATAAATAGATATCAAAAAGTCTATTGAAATAATTCGAATTATAAAAGATATCTTGAACGCAAAATGTGCTGTTTTATTGGTTGAAATCTGCTCAATTGCAAAGGTTTATAGACAATTCCATATCTTTGAAACTATGCAAGTGACTTTTGATTTGTTGGCAGATTTATAAAGTTAAAATCTTAACGAATCCAAAGGTATCTCTACATTATTATCAAAATATCCCGGTAGAGCGTAATTCAGCTTTAGAAAAGTGACAAAATAGAGCATAATTGCTTTGTATTTCACGAGGGGCAAAACGTTTACAGAAAACTACAATTTTAAAACGATGATTACATATGTAAATATACGTTTTAGAAAGAAATGTTAAATACAAAAATTAATGTTTGAAACATTAACTTTCCAATGATGTGTGTCTTTTTGAGATTGGAAGACTTTTAGTGGATCAAATATTCAATACAATCACGCGTTACAAATGTGTTGTCATGATCGCCGGTTCCAGGGTTAAGATTTGCAAAAAAAAAATTAAAGTTGTTTAAAAATTTTATTCTGCGAAATTGTTTGATATTAAATTTAGGTTATTGAAAGAAATTTTTAACTGTTTATACAAAGTTGTGTTCCTGTGAATAGTCTTTTCTATAAATAAAAACTGTTTTAAAAACTTTGTACTGAAAAATTATTGAATTTTTATAAGTTATTTGTATACTTGTGCATGTGTATTATATTATGATCCCCATTGAGATGCTTAATATTTCTTTTGTGAAAATTCACTGGAAAATCCGAAAACTAATAAACAAAGGTAAGCGGCCAAAGTGCCGCCTTCCGATCGCTCATGTGAAATCAAATAGCGCGAGCGCTTGAAGATTACAACTCTTTCAGGACTTGAGTCCGCATGTTGTTCCCAAGGTGTTCTAACTGTGATAGACTCTTGTTATTTAATCCAAAATGGCCGCTCTCTCTGTTGTTTTCTATCGTAAATTTTCCCTTAGGGAGCCAAAGGCTAGTTTTACTTTTGTTACTGGCCAACAAATATTAATTGTTAATAACAATAAATTATAAGTTGTCTGTATTATAATTTGTTTAAAATAAATATTTTATTTGTATTACCACATCAAATCTTATTTCATTTTATCAATATCCTTTTCAAAAATGTTTTTCAGTTTTATTTTTTATTTATGATATCACATACGTTACAAATGACATTAAGTCGCACTGTCATGATGTCAGAATGTCATAACCTTTAATGTTACATAAAATTAATCTTAAAAAAGTACAGTGGCTCTTTCACTCTCGAATGTGTGTCGGACGAACATGGAGGTTTTTTTTTCAGATATAACCAGATTACAAACTAAGTATTTTTATAAAATAAAATATAAACTTGAACGGCACTTATGAGAAATAACCACTATATAAATAACACAGTTTCAAATTACAAAACGTTTGATATCATATATATATATATCTTAACATATATATATATATCTTAAATTTCATTCATTTTTGTATTTTGTAGGCCTATATAATAAGTTTTTAGATTGATGTATGTTTACATTTATCACGATTTTGAATTCTATGCCATATATATATATATATATAAATATGTTATTATGTATGATTCTAGCTTATATTTATTTTTATTTTGTTATTTAGTTTCTTTTTATATATATAAATTTATGTTATTTTCATCTTTGCTATGAGAAAGTCTGTTCTGTTGTGTTATTTATATAGTAGGTATTTTTAACTATTAGAGTAGTTTGTCTTGTTAATATAAATTCATACATACTTGGTCTTGTTAAGTCACCACAATAATAGAGGATGAACTTACTTTTGACGCTTTAAGGTAAAAATAATTTATTATTAAATTATGTAATAAGGCAACCATGTAATTACAATAAATATTATTTACTGGATACCTGAGATGGTTTAAGAACATTTCCCCTATACACAGGTATGAGAAAATGATCACTAGAGTAAGTGACATCGAGCATAACTTGAGGGTAGAAGTAAGCATCACCAAACAGATCCTGGAAGATTCCATAATGTTCTGCTGTCTCTTTAATATGAAAAGGTGCAGATTCCGTGAGCCATTCATTGTTAATTTCTTCTAGAGGAACAACCACTGAAACATTATTTCAAGCTGAGCATATAACAAGGATTGGTTATAGACTCCTTACATACAGCTAAACCAAAGTAGTTCAAAGACAAACTACCAAAAAAAGTTAAAAGAATCTGTCTGTTTACGACTAGATAAACACTCTTGAGTTTTGCATACAGTTTCTCTCATTTATAGTTACATCCTCTGGGAAGGCTATTATTTTTATCAAAATCAGTTCAATAGATCTCAAGATTTAACAATACATATAAGGTCTGGACAAAAAGTTCCAGGACTGTTTAAATTATTCGGTAACCAGTCATCACGGTTTTGTGTGATTGGCAGCACTGTTTTATACATAAAGCCGCGGTCACACTAAGCTGTTTAGCAGCCACTACTAACTAGCCACTGGTAATATCACAGGCAGCGGAGGAGAAAGGGTTCACATTTAAATGTGGAAGACTAGTTAAGTAGCCGCTAGTACAGTTGTTACTGCACCACTGTAACAGTCCAAATTATCATTCATATTACCATCATATTACCATTCAGGCAAGATGCCAAAACAGGTGTTCGAGATTTGACTCAGTTTCAATAAAATAAGCCAAATGTATTCTATCAAAACAAATACCTAACCTCTTTCAGAAATCTATCTATATAAAAGCGAAATGGCACTGATTCATTCATCAGCAGAACTAAAAATCTACTGAACCAAATGAGTTCAAATTTGGCATGCATGTTCAGTTGGACCTTTAGACGCGCACTAAGAACGGATTTTGAAAACATCCCAAAGATACGCCCAATATTCGCGTTTTTCTAGCAATTTTTTGCGTTTTCTCAGCTTTTTCGAGAACTAATTGGCAGAAAATGTTGAAATTTGGTACTTAGGTTCGTTTAAGGCCTAAAAGTAGTCTGTTAAAAAATGTTTGAGATTCTCCCAAAATTACGCCAGAAATAGGCGTTTTTGCATTTTTCCTTACGTTTTCAATGCGTTTTTGATCATCCTCAAATTACGCCCGAACGGATTGGAATGAAATTTGGTATGTAGCTTCCTCTAGGGCCTTAGGCGCTCTCTAAGAAAGGGTATGAAAAATTTTGAAATTTTAGGAGGGGTTTGGGGGGATCAAAGTTACTAAAATCATAATTTCAGATCTTTTATTATTATGACAATAGTGCTTTTATTATTTAAGATCTATATATATAAAAGCCAAATACCACTCACTAACTGAACACTTCAAAAGATTACAATTACGTTAAAAAGACTGAAAATACTAACCACCACGGGCAACGCCGTACGTGTCAGCTAGTAATCTAATATACATTCAATCAATAGCCTATCCAGTTTAACTAATAAGAATCAATATTTAAGAATTAGAAATTGTATAGAGATACACCAATATTATTGTAATCACGTATTAACTTCACTAATAACCAAAAATATTGTAAAATCATTATAAATAACAAACCAGTATTCCTATGTAGGCTATATCAAAACCTACTCGAAGGAACCTTCCAAAGTTCAATTAAATTCACAACACATAAAAGCCCTCTGCAATAGAAAATACACCATCTTTATTTATTTATTCATCCAGATTTCATTAGATTCCACATTTATTATAAAACACTCCAACAGTAAATTAAATCCGAAGTTCGCAGACAGAATTAGTAGTGGTCGACAAAATGTAAACAAAGTAGATAAAAAATTTGGAACAACCAGCTGTTTCCAAACATATTTAATTAAGAATGTATCCATTTCAAAACGCAGACCTTAGCAGAAATTATTGTAAAACCTTAACGTTTAGAATTATTTAGCCACAAATCGATGTAAATTTAGCTCATAAGTAACGAAATATATGTAAGTAGACTCAATTATGAAACTAGAAATCCTATGTTCCCATGACGTCACACGAAGCCATGCAAATCCATTTGTACAAAATTAAGATATTTAGCTGCAATGTAAAGTAATAATTTTATTAAAATATATTTTGGCAACCACGAATTAGTAATGACCATATGATATCTCAGATATCAAACCATGAGCTATAAGATTTTCAAAAGATAACAAAATCTAATTAAAACCGAAGTTCTACTTTATACTTACGCATACAACAACATCATATACAAACAGTGCTCTGCATTCCAAGCCGGAGTCAAGGCGTCGGAACAACCAATAGGAAGCAAGAAAGCTTAAAAGTCCTGAGATTGGCATCTGTAAACCACGCTAGTCATTGTGGAGGCTTGGAAACCAATGTTTGTCTTTTAAAACAATCGAAGCCAACTCGCCTAACAGTGAAGTTGTGTAATGAACACCGTCATGTGAAAGTTTTATTAAAACAGTTCTTCTACGTAAATAAATAGTAAACTCAGTAGAAATGATCAGATATTGGTATACTCTGGATTACAATTAATATTTCGAACTTTGAACAGTAAATTTCTCTTGAACAGTGAAGCTAAGCAAACTTTATCATTTTCTTCAAAACGATGATAACTTTTCAAATCTTAACGTCATTAAATTTTAACGTTGTAAGCAATGCCTAGTGCCTGCTCCGAGATCACTTTAATTGAATTTCAAATTTTAAAACAAATTTAATAAAAAGAGACTGAGTCACAGTCAATTATTAATTTTACCAAAGATATTGAACCATAATAAACATTAAAATAATCATGTATATTGATGATATTTAATTTTTGTTTTCAATTGAATAGAAGTTTTTAAGTCTGGCTATTGTAATTATTGTGTATTTATTTCTTGAACTGAGTAGAGAAATAGTTATGACTGAGAATATGAAGGAAGTTGTTACACCACTCTTCTTAGATTTTTTCACCTCAAGTTCTTGTAATAAGTCACTATATTATGCTGCATCTTTTGCATTTCTGTTAACGTAGTCTGCAAACAAAGCGTTCCACAAGCAAGGATAATTTTGAAATAAATCTAAAAATGTTTTTGCACGACCAATTGTTTGTGTCAACTATATTCACGAGAAATGAAATATTATAATATATAAATCAATTATTCGACACAGCATTAAACCAACTACACACGTCTTATTTCGCCAGCCACTAGTGAGCTAGTAGGGGTTCACATTGGCTGACTAGCGTCAACAAGAAGGTGACGCGACTGCTAGCAAATGGTAGGCAGTGCTAAAATGTTAAACATGTTCGACTTCTGTTTTCAGCTAGTAAAGTAGTTTTGATGTGGAGACTAAAACCGAGTCATCACAATGGAAAAGCAAAAGTTTTCTGAAACCCAAGAATGTATTCAAGTCAAAATTCAATTTCAAGGTCATGTTAAGAAATTTTTTTCATCTTGGATTTCTTCCACAATTTCAAACAATCAATTATTTTTGTTACCTTGGAGTTTTAAGAAGATTGCAAAAAGTGTTCTAAGAACAAATTCTTTAAATTAAGTGCTGTGATGAATGGGTGTTGCACCACCACCATGTTCCCTCTCATTCAGCACTTTTTATTCTGGTGTTTTGCACAAAAAATGATACAGGACAGTTCTTCTTCAACCACCTTATTAGCCTCATTTGGTTTCCTCTACCACCTTTTCCCCCCCTTCTCAAGTCTTCCAGCTAAGACAAAAATTTACCCCAATTGAGCGGAAAATAAAAATAATTGTTGGATGAACCATTTTGAGGAGTGTGTGACCTGGCAAAGGGAGTTTTTAAAATATAAGGTTGATTAAGTTGTAACGTGTCTCAAAAAATCATATAAAATCAGTCCTGGAATTTTTTATCGGATCTTGAAGTCTACAGCTGTTATCAAGAAATGTCTGACATATTTTACATTTTGAGTAATAACATTTTTGTAATACTAATTATTAAAACTAAAACTTGTATATCCATTTACTAAATAACAATAATTTGTTCACGTATCTGAAACACTGACGTGAGTTGAACAAATTTCCAAAATTAAGTTTGTGTATGTTTTAGGATTTCAATCAACTATTTCAGAAATTGGTCTACTCACAAAGACGCTGAATAGCTGTCTACGTGTACAAAGCAGCCTGCAAACTCACTTTTTAAATTACTTTGATGGTTTTGATTGATTTTGGGAGAACCATACTTGCTATAAGGTTATGAAAAAAAAACAAAATTAGCAGAATAATCTCCTAAATATTTTTTTAGATAAACCGCCAAAAAATTTATTTCTAGTACGAATTTAAAAAAACATAATTCGGTCAAAAAACGTTCTTCTGGTTGTTGAATTTTTAGGCTAATGAACTCATCCGAGTAACTTAGAAAACCAATGTCTGTACCAAATAAATTTGGACCAGATCGGACGTAAAACGTGGCCTTTAGAGAGCAAACACATAAATACAGTAGAGTCCCGATATTTCGAGTTGAATGGGACCGAGAGTACCCTACCATGGATTGTGAAAAACTCGAATTACACGGTATGTAGAGGTTAAGATAAAACTACTATTTATAGTCCTCTTATCTCCGAAAAAATTTAAGTTTTATTAAATATACACTATTTTGTGTTGAACACTGAGGTAAAAAAGTAATTTTATACTCAGTAAAAAGTAGAAACTTACTTATTAATAAATATTTTTTGTTTAACTACACTGCAACGTTTACAAGCTGCGATGTCACGCCAGGGAAATACGGCAGTGCCGGGAAAAGTTTGTTTCAATGTTATTTTTATAAATACAGTAGAACTTGGATAATTCTAATGTCTTTAATTCGAAGTTTCGGTTCTGTCCCTTGAACTTTATATGATATCAATTTTAAAAAATTTGGGATAATTGGAAGTCAACTTCTTTAATTCGAAGTTGTTTTTCAACACTAAAAATAAAATCTTGTGCTGTGAAAGGGATCGCTGGATAAATATTTCACTGTCTGGTAGAAAGGGGGCTGGACATAGGGGGCAGGACTTACGTGTTTGTACACGTATTGTAATTCTAGACGCGGTACCGGTTTCCAAGAGTTTTGTCTTCCGAGAATTCTCTAGATACAGATACTGTAGTCTTTGATGCTCTGCCCAATCTCTGTCAGTTGTTAAATCTCGACAAAACCTTTTGTAAACAGAACAGAATAATCATATTGTTTATTGACACTTGTACTGGGCATAATTCTATCCCACTTATATGAACAACGTTACGGTTACAGTATTCCCCCCCAACATGACTTTAGTTGTACAGCCAATGGATCAGGGCATTATAAAAAATGTTAAGCATTTATACCAGCGACTTACTGTACAAACGCTCTTGACAGATCCATTGGAAAACAAAAATTTAAAGATCGGTATCCTTCAAGCAGCAAGAATGTGTCACAATGCAAGGTCACATTCAATGCTATTTGTGGCTCGAATTACACGGAACCTCGGATTATCGAGACTCGAATTACCGGGACTCTACTGTATATACATTATGTAATGACACCACAAAAATAGTTCTGTGGATTATGATCCGGTGCTCATTGAGTACTCCCGGTCTTAGATATCACCATAAGAGTCACTGCAATAGCTCATCTTTCCTATGCAAATTTGCTAATAAATGTAAGCCTATATCTAAAGCTAGCCATACATAACAGTCACGTATGTTTTATAATTAAATGTTATATAAGATTTGCATTAATCATATCCTTGCAATATGAAACTATTCAACTGTAAAATTATACTAAAAAGCCACACACTATAAATATATATTTGTAGGCTAAATTAGGCCTAGGCCTATATGAAAATGATCAACACCTAAAACATTGTTTTATAAATTAATTTTCAATTCTTTTGTTTGTATTTTAGACACAGTAAATAATTAAGAGAAATTAAACTGAAAGCATAATTAATAACTAAACAAATGGCACAAAATAAATGAGGAATATTCCTAAATAGCAAACAAACTACAGTAAATTCAAAATGTTAAGAGAACTAAAGGTTTTATTAGGAATTTTAAATTAAGAATCTAAAGCTAACCTAAACAATATAATATACACAGTTTAAACAGTTCAATATAACAAGTTCATTACAACATACTGTTAAACAATAAATTATTTTAAAGAAATACTTACATTTGTTCTCCCGAGCTAACTTTTCCAATAATGGGTCATTTCTTATCTTTTTATAGTGAGGCAATTTCTCTGTTACAGCCTCTCTACGAGGCTGTATAACTCTGGGTAGACTAATATCTACTTTGTATGAAATGTTTGGATCTTTGTAATACAATTCTGAAACAATTAGAAAGAAAGGTTAAACATTTTCTAAAAGTGCTTCCTCTCTCTCTCTCTCCCTCTCTCTTTTATTGAGCTGTAACAAAAAGCTATTTAACATAATTATATAATTAGTTATAGATAATTTTGGTTTCTTTGGTATAAGGTATTGTGTAAAACGGTTTCCAACCCCCGAAAAGAAATGACAAGTTTTGAAAAACTGATATAGATTCTGTCTATATGAATTAAGGGTCGGCTCTAGCTGTCGGCCATGTTGGCTGACACTCCATAAGACCAATGTTAAATTAAAATCCAAATTTTTCCTTTATTTTTGATCGGATAATTATGAACGATATGTCATTTTAAAGCTATGACATATGCATGCAAATGGCTTTTCCAAAACTAAGAAAAACATTTTGTTTAATATTTATTAACAATATAAAACATTGATTTTTAATATTTTAATAAATTGTCACTATTAATTATAGCGAAAAACTACCAAGCCATTCGCATAAAAAATTTCGTCACCAAGAGTTTGGTATTTTTTTTTTAAACGCTATTTGAACAATGCGGGTTTTAAATGGATTTAGGCTGAGCAATGTCCGTGTAACCTACTGCCGCTATAGGGAGACTTTAAATATTTTTTTACGTTGTAACTATTAATTATAGCGAAAAATTACCAAGCCATTTCGGATGAAGAGTTTTGTCCCCAAGAGTTTGGTATTTTTTAAATAACACTATTTGAACAATTGCGGGTTTTAAATGGATTTAGAATGAGCAATGTCCGCATAACCTACCGCCGCTACGCTGGAGTCGCAGGTTGCTTTCTGTTTTACTAGAGCCGACCCTTAAACTAATTAGTCACTACCCCACAAAATTGCATTAAAAGTATTAAGGTCATTCTCCAAAAAATGTATAGTTCAGGGAACAAATATATGTAATTTATAATAATTAAAAATTGGGTTTGTCCCTGATAATATTATAATACCGTACTTGTCAAACTTACAATTTTTTTCACTTAAGGGTCTGCAGTACATAAAATAAGTTTCGAAGTTGACTCTACCGCTCCTTTCCTACGAGGCAGATTTGTGAACTACCAGAAGCAGTCGAAACAATATTCCGCCAGCCGTATCACAAAAATAGTTCAAACGCACAGCGCATGCGTAACATTTTACCTTATGTGTCTGTCTCCGAATCTCCCCTCCCCGTCTGAAATAGCCGAGTAGCAAAGGTTTCGTCAGCGATATTTAATCAACAAGTGGGTATATTTTGTATTTAATTTTACCGCAGACATGATACTGTACTGAATACTAAATGAACATAGGCCTAATAGTTTCTTGTCTTGTTTTGTAACTTTATTTAGGGATAGTAAACAATTTAGGAGATTTTAAACAATCTAATTTCTAAACTAACTGAAATGTCTTAAGACGCAAAATTTCTTCTTTTAAAAAATCTGACAATAATTTCTGGTAGTAGACATGTCATGTAAATTTAGTTAACTTTTCTTCCATCTCAGTTTTCCAAAAAAAATCATCTTTTAATGTACTGTCTACTTTTATTCCTTTGTTAGTCCAAAGAATAAATTTACAGTACTTCTTAGACTAGTGGCTAAACTCGCGGCCATGAAATTAGGTGGGTGAGAAAATTGCGGTGTTGCCAGATATCGAACTAGTCAAGCGACGGAAGGTCGAGATTCGCCTACCTCCACGCACCAACTGGCAACACTACTCTTGCACTGTTGCAGCTTATAGTAAAGTTGTTCACGTCCATGGTGTCCTCAATCCACACGTGTTTCCCAGGTGGTGTTGAAATTAACAACATTAATAATGACTTAAAATACTTTCTTACAAAAATCTAATTATTAATATGTACCCGTTTATTATTTAAATGTACCCTACGTTTATTATTCCCACATGGTATGCGGTAGTTCGCTTTGTAAAGGTACTAGGGGAGACCCCTGCGTGCTCCGCACGCCACCCCTTAATGGAACCTTCTACAAACATATGTTATGTTTTATTTATAATAAAGGTGTACGATTAATAATAACCTCAAAACTAAGATTGTAAATAATGATAAATGGTCAAATCAAATTATTTCTTATATTTGATAACGGCATTTATAATAGACCTAATGGTTAAAAGAACCAGCAATGCTCAGGTCTACACTTTAAAATCCTAACCTAAAAGCTAGAAATACAAAAATAATTGCTTTAAATTTTGAAATCAGCTGTCAATGGAAATATTGGAGCAAACAGCTATATTATCTGTTATTTTATTCGATTGGTTGCTATGGTAATAAATGTAAATACATGTGTAGGTTTATCATTCTAGGCCTAACCTAAGAATTTTTTCCGACTAAATCTACAAATATTGAAATAAAAAAAGGTTTTCATCGAAATGAATTATAGCCTATGTTACTCAGAGATAGTGTAGCTTTTTATTAGTAAAACTATTTTTTCAATCGGTTCAGTAGTGCCAGAGACTACCCCCTGCATACAAACAAACAAACAAAAAAAAACTTTACCTCTTTATAATATTAGTATAGATTAATTAAAAAGCATTGTTGGAATTGTATTAGGTAAGAAAAAATTAGCGGAATTATAGTTTAAACAAAAGAAATCATGGTATTATCATCATACAATAATTATGTAAAGGAAATGCAAATGATCTATAAACATTAAAATTATTTGTTTTTTACTCTTGATTATAAAATAGCAACTTGCAACATTGCGCAAGGCTACGGCTACGGTTTTCGCCGAGCGCCCGCGTGTCTTTGTTCTTGATTCATACAGTTATGCATTTTATAACTAAACTAAGAATCTCATAAAAAATTTTATTCATACGATTTTCTACAACTTTGCAGCAGACGAAATCTTGCTGACCAAAAAAACCAAAATTGGATGGTGAAAAATAGGCCTACACAGCGGTTTTAAATTAAACTACCATTTAGGTTTTTATTCTTCTGTTAATTATTTGCTGCCGTTTGAAAAATAAAAAAGTCATACCATTGGAATCAGTAGCATTTTCAGAAGGCAGTGGTATAATTTTATTTCACAATGCTCTGTAGATAGATTCACAAGCACGAGAGGAAACACTACTATTGAGCTTCAAAATTTTTACTTGACAGGTGTAAGTTGTAGAAATAACTACAGCACGAGTTGGCAACACCGACATTTCCCTCACCGGCCTAATTTCTCGAGAAAAGTACCAATAAACTATAACCCCTAGTACTGAACTTGGTCGGATATTTCATGAATGTACTTACGGGGATTCAATCAGAAATCAGTATTTTGAAATAAGTTTTAATTTGTATCATCAACAGTAGGTTTTCAATTACATTATTTTTTGCATGTAATAATATTTCTTTAAAGAAATATATTTCAGAAACAGTTTGCAAGTTAAGGATACTTTCATAAGTTACGTGTTTTTTTCGTTGAATAATTTAAATTCGATAATTTTTGAGTTGTAATATTGCATACAAAATGGAAAGTAGTGCCTTTTATCTGTAAAAGTTATATTCATACGCAACTGAGTAGTTCTTATATGATCCGCGCGAGAGCGACACCGTACGTCTAGGTACATTACTTCCTTTGAACACTTGTATCTGCTTTAATTTATAAGTTAGAAAATTCATTTTTTTCTACCAGGTAGAAGATAAAATAACGGATGTTTTCCTTTTTTGAAAATTTCGATATCGGTTTTCATTGACCAACAAAAAATCAAGAACTTGAAACATTGTTTTCAAACTTGAACTCATTTTTTTCAAAAACTATCCAAAAATTGCGATTTTTTAAAAAAGGGAAACATCCACGTTAACGTGATCTTTGAAATAAGCCGTAAATCATAACTGTGTGATTAAAATTGGCAGCGGTACGAATGTTCAAGTGTAACATTATTCTTATGGGCGAAAAAAGTGACAAGATTTATGTACTGCAGAGCCTTAAATTAAACATTTGATGTTAATTTATCACCACTGTCCACAGAAGTGATGTCTACAGAAGACACTATTTTTAAATGCAATAAGCCCAGCAACTACAGCTTTGAGGTTAGAAGTTTGATTCTTCTGCCAAGAAATATACACAATGAAATTAATATAAATATAGTTATCCTTATTAAATGACAAATAATTCTTACAGACCGTTGCACGGTGCTTGGCGTGTAGGGGAGGTTGTGTGAGAGAGATAGACAATGTCTCCCACCACACTTCCCCTTCAGGTGCCTTGTACAGTCACCCCAGTCAGTTTAGCAAGGTCAAAGTAGCGCTCCAAATCGCTCTGTATAGGTAAAATAGAATAAACAAAACACACGTTAAACTACTTATTTTATTTTACATACAAACATTGACGAATTTTCTTTAATGTTGGCAGGCACTTTTCAGTCAAATAGAAATTATTTACCATTCGGCGTACAATACCAACATCAAAGTCGTCAAGGCCTGTCATTTTATTTTTGCATCTCTTTCTTTTTTTATTAGGAGTTTCAAAACTTGAGTATGTTTCCTCAAATTTTCTTTTTTCTGCACTCAATCTTTTAAAATACGTTTTGAAGCTCCGCAAGTGGCTGACACTCGATCTCTAACTTTTTTGGGATCTATAACAAATCTGGATTCTCTACCTTCAAGTTCCATGAAATTCAAAACATTTGTCACGACTTCACGTGTCTGGCTTCTCAGTAGTTTACCGTTTAGTGTAGACTGAAACTCTACCAGCACATCCATATTAAATGCAATAACAAAACAACGGCACTCGCAAATTAAACTATAAAACTCAACTCAAGCTATTTTCACTACGCTGTGGCTACGAACTGGTGTGAGTGTACAACGTGGCGGAGTGTAGTGGGAGAAAGCAGGCAGCACGCATGCGCCAACCAGGCGCCAAGCACTGTGCAACGGTCTGTACCTGCAATTGTTTGGTAACAAAAGTGATGCAGTAAGAATTGTGGAACATCTTATTAATGATCAACAGTTGAAATAAAACTATACTTCCACAGAAAATCACTAAAAAACCACTCTATAAATAAATATAAATAACTATTTTCTCTCCTAATTTTTAGACAAGGAACATACACCCTGCACTTTATTGGAGTTTTTTACAACTTGTGAAGGAATGTCCACAGATGTGACTATAAAATGAAAGACACTTTTCAAATAAAAATAAAAAGATAATCTGAAATTTATTTAAATTTATAAATGTTCATTTCATAAAGGCTAAATGTAGATGTTTTATTGCCTGTGTTAATTAAATGATGCTAAAAATAAACAAATTAATAACAATTCAAATAATGTTTGAAAACATAGCTCTGGGGACTGTCCACAGAAGTGATTTGTCAGTTTCTGTGGGCACAATTTCTGTTAAAAAAATATTTACCAGTATGAGTAAGTCTGTTAGTACGGTATTTAAACTTTATTTTTATAAAGTTATTTTTTTAATATTTTTTTTATTGTAGTATAGAGAATGGGTGATGACATCAAACTATACATTTTTTGGAGAGACCCTTTTAATAGATCGTGGTAAAAGTGGTTTGAACACATTTAATGCTTATAAGATAATACTATACTTGTAGAACCTTTCAATTATACAGTTTACAAAATATAGTATGCATATAAATTATCAAAAACAAATATGATAAACTAGGATTACCATTAATAAAATACAATTAAAATTTAGAGTTGGTCATTACCACATATTATGCCTGATTTTACCACTTTATTTATAGTTACAGTGGATTGAAAAATTATAAAAAAGAAGTGTTTGAATTTTGTTACAGTAGTTTTAGGCCTACTATTATTTTTTTACATGATATATTTGTATCCTGAAACATACTCAAGTTTTGATTACTACAAGCATACTACTATGGCAAGGGCCTCAAAAGTAGCTTGCACAGAACAAGCTAATTAAAGACAAAAATTATATAGGTAACATTTTTTACAGTTTTGATTACTAATGAGTTTTTGCACATTACGAACTGGAAACACTAAGGTTGGTACCGAGAAGTAAGTTTTTGTTCAAGCTTTTAGTAATTTTCTTTTATTTTTGAATCTGTTGCACTTACATAATATTGTCATGCTTAAAAATAAAGTTCAACATTAAAAGTTTTTATTGTGCACAGGTTAATAATACATCTGCTGCAATATGAACCTGTATTAGTTGGAGGGAATATTATTTTACTGGGTTAGTTTTTTTCTACACACCTAAACCAGAAATCTCTAGTAAGCCAACAATATTAACAATATTATCATACCACAGTATTAAATTTCGAGTTCCCACATCCAATTACACTTACACTTAAGCTATGCCCTGTTTTTCCGATAAATTCAAGAAAAGGAATTGCACCGGCATCACATACATGCATACAACAATTGTTTTTAAATAATAAAAAGGAAACTATTACTTAATTCAATGCAGTCTCAGCTGAGGGCTTCAATATAGACTAGGCTACTCAATTTTTTTTTCAAGAAAACCTTATTATGATTTCTTTTATTCACTGATGAAGTGTGGTAGTGGGACGATTCATAAGCAGAGCCGCCATCTTGCTAGACATTTGTAATAAGACCTTAATAAGTCGTTACACTAAAATTGTTAATAAGTTGCTACATTATGTAAAATCTTAACAGAAAATAAATTTAGTTTATAGCACTTGGATAATTCTTCTTTTCTTAGCACTGAGTAGGCCTATGTTTGTCATTGGATATTATAAACAAAACATAATATTTTAGAAATATTATAGTCTGTAATCCTAGTTAATATGCCGCCATATGGTAAGTTAATTTTTCAGATGCTCTATATGGTTTTGTTACAATTTGTACTACTAAATTTTGTAGGTCTACAAAATACATTTAGTTTACATTGATAAAACGTTTAATTATAGAATTAGGGTAATATTTACAACAGGCCTCCTATTCATATTCCGACAGTGCTGCCAAACAATGAACTTGAAAATGATCTAGAATGAAATCATATTTAATTAGCCTATATTAATAAACGTATTAAATCAAAGTAAACAGCAATATATATTTGTAAAAAATTTAAAGACATAGACCTAAATAAATCTCTAATATAAACTTACGGTACCTCACAGCATGTTACAATATACTATATATGAATTTATATTTCACTGCCAAAAGACACTTTAATAGTGAATTTATCACAAAAATTAACTTAATAAATATCAAACAAACCAGGATAGACGTAACAAAACAGCAAAACACTAAATTTGCACTTTTCGGTAGACTCTAAACAATACTAAAGATAAATGAGCGCCATTATTTTTTAGTGCATAAGTTCGAATGTAATCAGGTGTTACTATGTCTGAAAAATATACCAATCATTTTTCACTAGTAGGCTATTGATATTAAATTTATCGTCTACCGGAAAATGAGAATTTAGTGTTTTGTTACATGTATCCCGATACACAATAATTCATAAAGTTTGTTTTTGTGAAGTAAGTTCTGCTGCCAACCTACCTACCATACACTTTGACCAACTCAAGTTCTAACGAGTTCTAATAAAGTTTTATACATTTTTAGACATTGTCTTTTTTCATATTTAGGCATTTACTCAGTCGATTTAATTTGTTTCAGGAACCTATAGAAGAATGGAATGTAATAATTGAAAACTATAATTCACTATGGAATTTTCCTAATTTCTGTGGGGTAATGGATGGCAAACATGTGGTTATAAGCTGTCCCCCCTCTCCCAAATACTGGTTCAGAATACTATAATTACAAACACAAGCTTAGTATAATTTTGTTTGCTATTGTTGATGCAGAGTATAATTTCTTATAAGTAAACGTGTGCACCAATGAAAAAGTCAACGGTGCATCAGTGTTCTCAAAGTCATCAATGCATTAGAGCAAAATCTTCTTAAACCCCCACAGACGGAGTGTTTGTTGCGGTTGGTGTGTTCACTTTAAAAACCAATATATCGATAACGCAACGACAAAAAATATTTAACACGTTCGGTACAACCATATAGTAAAATTTTTCGGTACGCATAGTATAGCGTTGCATATATGCGACAGTCGGTTTCTATCCACAGACTGCTGATGCAAATGTGCGACGCCTGGAAATAAACTGATGTCGCAATATTTGTGGCAGTAGGCTATTATTTTGTTATTAAAATGCTAATTTTGAAGTAGTAGTAGCCTATATTTTAAAGACCTGATTTATTGGTATCAGTTTGTAAGAAGATCTGCCGCTCATATGCGGTGCTTGGTCTGTAACTTTGATGATTTTGAACGTGGGAATGTGAGAAGGCGTTAAGTTCTCATAAAAACTACCCCCTTTCTCACGCCACAATTCTTGGTTGTTTTCCTGCCTTTTTGTTTTGTGGGAATGCTAAGACGAGAAGTTCTCGGGAATCTTCCCCCCCCCCTCTTCTCACATAACAATTCCTGGGAATTCTGATTTTCTGCCTATGTATTTCAGTCTTAATTTTTATTGGTTGTGCAACTTTGGTCAAAACACTTTGTTTTACTAACATTGCTTCAGAATCTAACAAAAAAAACTACTACAGTATGTTTTTTGACATAGATTGAACCATCGCATATATGCTAAAAACGTCAAAAACAGTAAAAAAAAACAAATAGCTATTGCTTAACATGCCTTTTAGATTATTAAACAGGTAGCGAAAAACAGCACGATGCATATATGCAACACTCAGTAGCGAACGTGTTAACCATAGGCTTTCACGTGCCGTCGAGTGGTGGAAAATTCTTTTGGGATACTGGTCTCCAAAAACCACCGGGTTGCCCGTGGTGGTTGGTATTTTCAGTCTTTTTAACGTAATTGTATTCTTTTTAAGTGTTCAGTCAGTGAGTGGTATTTGGCTTTTATACATATAGATCTTAAATAATAAAAGCACTATTGTCATAATAATAAAAGATCTGAAATTATGATTTTAGTAACTTTGATCCCCCTAAACCCTTCCTAAAATTTCAAAATTTTGCATACACTTTCTTAGTGAGCACCTATGGCCCTAGAGGAAACTAAATACCAAATTTCATTCCAATCCGTTCGGTAGTTTTGAAGAAATCGTTTTTTAATAACTTTGATCCCCCCAAACACCTCCTAAAATTTTGAAATTTTCATACCCTTTCTTAGTAAGCACCTATGGCCCTAGAGGAACCTACATACCAAATTTCATTCCAATCCGTTCGGTAGTTTTGAAGAAATCGTGATTTAATAATTTGATCCCCCCACATCCCCCTAAAATTTTGAATTTTTTAAAACCATTTCTTAGCGTGCGCCTATGGCCCTAGAGGAGGCTACATACCAAATTTCATTCCAATCTGTTCGGTAATT
>JAGFPH010007459.1:36779-65307 GCA_018207615.1 Philaenus spumarius | reverse complement strand
CCTCGTTAATGTTTCTTTCTAATGGGATGTATACAATCCTATACGGTATAGACTGCTACGTGGTTTTGTGTCACCCTGTATACATAAAGACTAGCTTTGCTTGTTGAGATCTCTGACACAAATCCTTCGTAATGTTTCTTTATAATGGGATGTATACAATCCTATACGGTATAGACTGCTACGTGGTTTTGTGTCACCCTGTTTACATAAAGACTAGCTTTGCTTGTTGAGATCTCTGACACAAATCCCTCGTTAATGTTTCTTTCTAATGGGATGTATACTAATATAATTCCAGAGTTTATTCGAAAATAAAAAATAAAATAGTTATCAGACCCTTGCAGTCTTGCTAAGAGGGTAACGGAAAACGTGTAGAAACCATACTGACCTATTTACAAATATACATTTTTATCTATAAAATATATACATAAAATTGAAGAGTCTGTCTGTAAATACAAATTAAATATTTTTTTCTAAACTCATTGGTTATTCACACTTTACCAAAACTAAATATTTTTTTTTCTCTCTGTCTGTAATATGTCTAGGCTAATCCCCGGAACGGCTGCACCAATTTTGACGAAACTTTAGTTTGCATGTAGAGGACTTTTCAGAGATTAATCTAGGTTACTATTTATCCCAAAAATATTTAGATTTTGTATTTAAAAATTTAAAAACTATGGACAAAATTAGGTGTTTTGTGAACGGACGGGACACGCTACTATTATAAATAAAATAACTGATTTGGATCAAAAGCTTAACACTTTGACAAGATCGTCAGTGTTTTAATCTACTGTATAAGCTGGTTTAACTGTTAAATATATATATATAAAAACAGCATGCAATAATGTGAAATGTACTCATAGATATTAAATAAACCTCAGAACTTGATTTGTAATTTTTATGTATGTTTAGGAGTTATGAGTAACAAACTGGCGGAAAAAGGGATTGTTTATCGTTTATTGGTGCATTGCTAATAACTTACGTAGTAAATAGATCGATTTGGGTGAAACTCATTTTGCGGTTTTGGGCCATGGATCCCGCATATAAAATCGTCTATTTTTTAATTGAGTGTAATGGTAAGGCACAATATTTAATCGATAGTCGTTTTATTTATTTAATCACATCTGCGAGTGAAGCTCATGTACCAGCTAGTCTATAGACTTTCTTCACATAGTTACAAGTTAATATAATTTAAGTATATATAGTTCTATATAGTGGCATTTAGTTTGATTTTGTAAACTAATGTAATTTCATTGTTAAACTTTGTTTTGAACGCATCAACTCAACGTTTTATATACTGTACATTGAATTGACTTTGGTATCCCAGTAGTGGATGCAACTTTTCTAAGTGAATTAGGCCTGTTATGCGGTTTCACTATAGTAACGCATGCAAGTTTTTCATTTTATGTGTTAGAAAATATATGGTACTAAACATATGGTGTATGGTATATGGTATACGGTATATGGTAAAAACCTTACGTTGATTTAATTTGATTAATTTGCGTGATAGATTACACTTGCGTATAAAATGTAACTAACAATCTAACTAACAACTGTCATGTTACTAGATGACTGTCTATTACAGATTGTTAATAGATGGCGCCTTTCAGTGGGAATCATATTTTTATTATTAACTTTCGTAAAGAAATTTTTTAGATATTTAAAAAAAAAGCAAACGATAATTTTAAGATAATTTTTAAAATAGCGGTTGACATAATATTTAACATTATTATAATGTATTTGTTTTCACAGCTCGTTGTCCGTCTACTGTCATTGTTTTGTCCTTATTGATGAGACTACCGGTTTTGGGCTTCCATCAAGTTCGGTTCCGGGTTTGGAAGGGTCTGCTGTAGGGGCTACCATATTTTATTTTTATCGTGCAAGATCAACGTTAAGCTTTAAACCATTTACGTTGATTTTTTATCATACAATTGTTTGCAAGGTCTCATTTTAACCACAGTCACAATACGCATCCGTATCGCATGCGTATTACATTTTTTTTTAAATCTTATTCATTTGTCAAATAATTAATATTTATTAAGTATCAAGTTTGAAATTTTTTCCTTAAATAATAAACTATTTATAATTAAAAGTGAATCGCAAGCCAGATCCGCAATTTTATAGAGAATATTCAGTTTTTTCCAGTATTCATTTACAAAAGATGGATTTATCATTATTTTTTAAATGATTCAATGTCAAAGCACTCAGGTGTAAGAAATTGTAGTGTTTAGATACGGCTAAAGGGTGAAGCGCTGGAGTTTCCAGCCACTATCGCTTTTACTGGAGCAGACCCCTTCATGTCGTTACGTATTTTTAGAACGTACTGTAATAATTTATTTCAACGTTTTGTGTTGTGTGTTTATTTTAACATTTTAATTGTGACTCGGTGGAAAACTATCTGTACTAGATTCGAAAAAGGAGACATGAGCTCTGAAACCGGTAGCGCCACCATCCTATGACGAAAGACAAAATAAAAAACTATAACCAGACATCCAGTTATGTAAACATAAATAGTCTAAAAAACAACCCTGCAATTCTGGAGGCATTATGGTGTAATAAATAAATTTAAAGAATTAAGGTAGGTGGCATTGCAAAAAAAACACACACACCTTTTAGAAATAATGTATAAGGATTTAATCTAATTTGAACTACTTACGTCTGTTCTCCGTTTATAACGTGTTTTCTTTACACTACGGCCGTTTCGGCTTTTTATTCAGCCATGTTCACGTGTCGGTATCTGTAGCGTTATTGTACTTCGTCAATTAAAAAGCACACACTTAAAATCACAATTTACATATACTGACATTTAACATTAAAAAAAAAAAAACACATTTAAAAACATTTAGAATTTTTTTATAAATTAAAAGACCGTTCACAATACTGTTTTTTTATATTTTATATAAGTTCACTTAATCATAGATCCCACTTAATGGACTGCTGACTTAATTATCAACATTGCCAAATGGATAAACCGACCACATGGGGAGGTGAATTTTTATATGACCTAGCTGCTGACTGGACATGGGTGCTTCAAGGCGTACCTGGCAAAAGTAGGAAAAGTAGAAAGCCCAGTGTGCCCATATGGCGATTCCGTGTTGGACGATGTTGACACACGTTTTTCTTCTGTGTCAGATAGGCGGAAGAAAGACGAGACATCGAAGAAAGAATTGGCTTGCTTACACCGGCCAATAACGTAACAAAGATGCTAATAAGCGAGGACGTATTCTATGGCAAAAGATTAGAGAAGCCATGGTATAAAACAGTAACTGTATCCAGGCAGTAAGGAAATGAAGAAGCCTGTTTTGGTCATTAAAGGCACCCACTCTGAAAGTAATGCTTATAGCGGTCTCAGAGTGGAGGTACTGCCTGTACAGTAAATGGAGGTTAGGGTTTATTAGGTAATTATCGGATGAACCAGGAGTCCCACACACCAGGGGCACGTGCTCTCTGATGGCGCCTAATGCATTCCTCCCTCCATCCGGAAAATTCTTTAAAAAAATAACCCACAGTTTACCGATGATGTTTATCAAAGCAGAGAGTTTTGTTAAAAAGAACCCTTACATTACTTCCGTGTCAATCACCTTCAGTTGAGCACCGTTCTAACGGCCGCTGTTATTTTTGAGATAATTCTTTAGAACGAGATATTTTCGCTGAAGACTGACAATTTCGGGCAAGACCAAAATATCAAAACAGAAACCATGTTTAGCTTTGAGGAAATTTTGAATGACACTATCTGTAGATGACTTCAGCACTTCCAAAACTTCTCAATATCTAACACTTACAATTATTTTATACAATTTATCTTTACCTTAATGTATTCCAGAAAGGATGCCGGGTTGTATGTATTGGAGTTTCGCCAGTAAAAGATGTTGATTTAGTGGTACAAAGGATGGGTGAAGACGCGTCTTATCCAGGCTTGGCAGAGATTAATGTGTCCCCTACCCTTCAAAGCGAGAGAATCATCGAAAAGCAGTATAATGCTTTAGAAAAGTAACCAAGTAGTTGTACACGCAGCAAGTAAGGCTACGAGAGCGGGTGTTTCACTAAAACAGGTTAATAAATTGGGCCTACATGTAAAAATATATTGTTTGCTTTGCAGTACATCGTGATTAGTTTTATTGTTAATGGAGGTGTTTTGTTATTAGTGAATTTCTATAGGAAAGATAAGTTATTGCAGTGACTTTTACGGTGAGACCTAAGGTTTGGAATAGTTGATGAACAGCGATCATGGTTCCCAGAACCCGTTTTAGGTTGGTTGTTATTAAATCATTTTAGTATATACATGTGTCCCTTATCACTCTAGCGGCCGCATTTTACATCCGATTTGGTACACAAGTTGGTTTTTTAAGTCGATCACAGGTGTTTGTTAATAAAAAAAAATCCACCAACTGAAAGCACATTTTTGACAAGAAGAAACATTTTGTTTTGAAATATTTATGTTAGAATGTAACTTTTTTGTTATTTTATATAAAAAAATAATATAAGGATGATTCTGCATATTTTACTTTTTTACACAACCTTATAGCCCATCTGGTTCCCTCAAAATCGATCAAAAAGTAAGCCATAAAAGTACTTGGTTAAAATCCACGTGAGCGGGGGCCAACTGCAGTGGAAACGAAACAGTCGATAATCCGAGCCAGCAAGGCCGAGGTGCACATTTTTCTGCTGCGAGCGGAACTAAGCAATGCATGAGTCGGGGCTGGAAGCTGAGGTGTAAACAAATTCTACTAATATATTTCGTACACCTAGGTAGCTATTCAGTGCTTTCATGAGTAGACCAATTTCCCAAACTGTTGGTTGAAACTGTAAACCATATAATTTTCGAAATTCACTCATTTCACGTCAGAGATTCAGCTGCGTGATCAAATTATTTTAATTTTGAGTCAGTACAAAGCAATGTAGTGCAATTATTGACCTTTTATTTCGTTCACTGACAACGAGTATCTTGAAAACGTGTTTACCGAGTCCATCGAACGGAATGTCCTACTCTGGTTGTACTGTCTGCAACAAGCTACACGCTTGGGGAGGATCCACAGAAGCTAAACATGTAGGGCTATATTGCTAGACTGTGCTTAACCGTGTATATTTCTGTATTTATAGCAGCTTGGATATTTAGACAGGTACGACTTGTTTATGAATATTCGTTTTATTTCAACAAAACTAAAATTAATCGAGTTTGAGGTGAATTTATGTTTTGTCCAACGCGAGCAGGTGTGCAAATGTGAAATAATGTATCTATTGCTTTACAGACGATGCTAAAAATGTTGTGACTTATGGGAGTTCGATAGTTTTCTTTATGCCTGTAAGTGTAACCATTCACTAACAGTTTATCTGCAGGCAACGAACTGCGAGTGTAAATGAAGATGTTTAACTGTCACAGGCCACACACTATTCAGTTCTAATGGCAGGCTTCGTACACTCACCATACAATAACAGTTTTGTCAACAGTTGAGTTCAAAATTGATTGGTACCAGTAAATAAAACGCGTATAGTAGATAAAAGTGAAATAAAGGTAGTTATGTATCCAAATAAAAAGTTGCATATTTATTTATATTACTAACTAGGGAAGAAAGAAGTGCTACTGGGCAAAAGATTGGCTATTAAACTTTATTTATTTTTAATGGCAGAAAATAATTCTATCCTAATTTTAAACTAAAATAATTTGTTCTTTTGCTAAAAGAAGAAAGAATTGTTATTACAAATTTTTTTTTAATTTATAAAATCGGATAAAGCATAATCATTTACACAATAATTTTTAAAGGCCTTGATTGTGTGTCGGTGTAGTGAATTGATGGTTGAGGTTGAACAGAATAATTGTATTAATTAATAATTTAATTGTTCTGTCGTCAACCTTGAAGGCATACTGGTAGCATTCAATTGAATTGTATTTACTTTGATTTTGCTTTCTATAAAGGATTTTGCTGGTAAGTGTCTGTAAATTCCGTCAAAAGAGTTACAGATTTATCACTCACTTCGTATGAAATACAAGTAAATCTGTCACAAAACTTTCAACGAGCGTAAATATTATTAATTAAGTTATTTGTCCACATACACAGAGTTAAACGACAGTCCATCTAAACTGCAGGTCTCAGCCTATCCGCGAGCGTGTGTCTGTGGCGAGATTTAACTTCAGTTAATTGGCCTGCAGTCCGCGGACTCCAGATAAACTGTGTAGTGAATGGTTACACTAACCAAATAATTATTGACATCAGTTTTTTCAATGGTAAATGAAACTATAAGTGCAAGATGCTCAATAAAGTTATACTTTTGTTTAAAATAACTATAGTGGTACAGTTTTGCAGTCGAATTGTTTCCCCTCTGTTCCGTAAATTTCCAAGTTTGTATAATTGAATTTTCTAATGTACTATTTAATTCTTGTACGTTAAGATTGAAAATATTTAATGTAATTTATACAGTTTTTTTTATAGATGATAATTTTTTCTTATTTAAAGACCCATTTTAACATAGTGGTAGGTCTCTAAGCTTGTTTTCCGTTAAGTATTTTGAAAGCTCAGTTGTAGCATTGTATTTGGATAACCTAATAGAACTCCGATCCAATGCATTATTTCAATCCATTGGAAATTCGACGATAGTGGCGCGATCTATGCGGGAAACGACGAAAGCGGTGTGTAGCGCCAATGCCTTGAATGATTTATCCCTAGCGCTACCCCACGGCGCGATCATGCAATATTTTCCCAACAACATTTTTTTCGGCACACAGCCTCCGTATGCATGATCTATTTTATTATTCACTATCTATGGTTGTAGTGAAGGTCTTAGCTCTCAGAATCCGGACTGCGGAACGGGTAAAACGTTGCCAAAAACAAAGCCCAGATGTCACACACTGCAGCATAGTGTGTCTATGTTCAACAAGAAAGATGACTAGCTTTATGTCGTTGGAAGAGTAACGTATACAAGTATGTGGTCTTTGTTCCTCTGATGAAGTGAAAATGTTAGCGTTATTTGTACTTACGAGAAAAGCCAAGAAGCGGAACTGTGTCCAGAAAATAAATTTGAAACGAGAACAATCAGGCGAATTTGTAGAGAGATAATTTATTGGTTTATTGAGAATATAAGAGTTTTGAAGATAGGTTTTCTATTTATTTTCGAACGTCTTGTGAGTTCCATAATTCACTGGAACCTGATATCAATCAGCCCTTCCGTATCCATTTCAACAAAGGACGCAGTACACTAGTCAAGGCGAAAGACTCGAAACATAACTAATCGCAGGCTGTCGCGTTCTGGTAGAGATCATATTACTGACCGTGCATGAGTGGGTGAGTGAAAACACAGATTGGCAGAGTTCGCGGAATGTGATCGCAGCCGGCCTTTTGTGTATCATCTCATTCAGTCATTCCATATTATTATGATAAGATTTTTAAAAATTTAACTGTGTTATGCTTATGTTTGCATTCAGTTTGTTTAAAACTTAGTTCTAACCTTCTAACTACAGTTCCTGATTTATTGATTAAACATTTTTATTTTTTTATTTCATTTCGATAATTCATTTTGTTTATTACACGATTTAATTTTTGTATGTTTAAGATTGAAGTCAATTTCAACTAATCATCACATATAATTTGTTTAACGCTTTTTACCATGAGCTCATTATTTCAAGACCAAGGTTTAACATCGGATAAGTTTCTAGATGTGTGGTTTCCAATAAATGTTTTGACTATTGTTTTTTTATCCGTCTCACGTGTGATGAGTGTGCACCAACAAGTTCACCAACACACACTCCCACACACACATACCCACCCCCACACATACACACACACCTCCCCACACCAATTGAGGACTAATATATCTTAGTATGTGCGTTTAATGTGTTTTTGTTCATGTGTTATTGTCCAATGGAATGAGTAAAAAGGAAAATTGATCTTGAATCTACGGTCAGAAATTTGTTTTAACATTTAGAGATGTTGATAGTTCCATGATTATTGCAGTCAATTATGCTGTATAATTAAATTATATTAAATAAAAACATCTTTTTGAAAACTGTAAATTACTTCTTTTGAAGCCTAAAGGGAATTATTATCTAATATTTTTTTACCTCTCAGACATTACGGTTGCACAATGCTCAGAGAATCGGTGAGTCGATATGTTTTATTTTTATGTTTTACATATATGTTATACAAATTTGTATACATAATATTCGGGTTTTAATAATTTACCTTAAATTTGACTCAAGGAAATTTAGTCTTGTATTGTTTTCAAAACTAGTTTTTAACAATATAATTTTTAGGTGTAGCAAATGTATAGCACATATTTAACAAAAATTTAAAAGCTATAAATATATTTCTTAATTTGCTAGTTCATTAACATTTATTCGGTTTTGTTTTTCCATTTATCTAAAAAAATGCTTTTACAGTTGTGAAATTAATTTTTAGATTAGGTCTGTGTTTGGGCAGTTACCTTGCCAAATTCTAGTTCGTTACATCGAAATATCTCTCAGAAGATCTGCTGTGACCATCCGACTCCATGTTTATAGCATTAGTGTTCCATCCTTCCATTTTATATAATGTAATTTTGATTCTAATCTAAGATTAATTTAAAAGATACTATATATATAAAACTACTGAACATTGGTTTTCTGTACACAAATATTGAGAAATCTAGAAAATACCCTAAAATGAGGATCCCGTCAGCTTTAAAGCAAGTCAACCACCGTTTGCTTTACGTCCGTCCTCCCACACTCTGACTGCAGATATGACACGCTAACTGGTCTCTAACCGAGATTGTTTTTAAAACTAAAAAGACACTTTTTTTTAACCAATTTTGATAAATAGTAGCATAACATTTCCCCTTGGCTATAGTAACATGGCTGAACCAGTGTTAATATCGGTTTTGTAATTCCTGAGTTAAATTTACAGTCAACGGAGAAACGTTTTATATTGTAAGTTTCTAAATAGTCGTGGCGAGATGATGGCCGTAACATGTGCTCTTATGGGACAACTTTTTTGCTCGTAGTTGCGACAGATGACGGCGCCATCTAGTTTGTGATTAAGTAATATGTACCGTTTTCAGACGGACGATAATATAATATTTGATAAATTATAAAACAATGTGTTATAGTGTCTAAGGAAAAAACATTATTTTGGATTTGCTTAATATGCTCCAACTCGGTGAAAAAAACGTAGTCACATAAGAGCCCATGTTACGGCTATCCTCTCGCAACGAGTTCTTTTCTAAATAACTAAAATGTAAACTCTGTTTTAAAATTGATTGGAACAAAATAAACGAAACCAAAAACAAACGTTTGCACTAAACATTCACTATTTGGCGCAACACGGTTACAGTCAGTTTAGAGAGGATTTTAATGTTTGAATCTCTCCAAACCCCAGCATAGTCCACCAGTGTGGATTTTACTGCGTCAATGTGTACCTTCAAATATTTGTCTGTGCAACTCCTTTTAGAAGTAATTTTATGTAAAGTTTGCTATTGAAATGTCGTTTTTGTTTGACACTCTCTCGTAACTTGAATTGATAAAGAGGAGTTTATTTTTGGGTCACCAGTCCTGGTTATTGTAAGTAATCCTTCGATGTATAGACTTTTAGCGTACTAGCTGTCGAGAATTGACCATAATTTCAGTTTAAATCATTTTAAATTTCTTTGAAGCCAAAATAACCAATACTAGTCATTAAAATCGCAGAGTTTTAAATAAAAACAGTCATTTTATGAGTTTTTATTTAAACTCATAAAACGGTTTGGGCTGTGATCAGCTGAAAAATTACTTTTAAGTATCACAGCTACCAAAAATCCTTGGTATTATGCCAGATTCGAACTGAGATTGTGTAACTTCTGGGTCAGATACTGTAAATTAAAAATTAATTTCCTAACGGTGACTAATTAAGAATAATAACAATAATCATAGTTCTCACATACCTAATAATACGTCACTTCAGTGATACTTCATGATACAACTAAAGAAATGAGGATGACCACTTGGTCTTTGAAACGCGTTTGATTATTAAACGTAGGTGTGTAAGAATTAGTCTTATTGTTATTATTCTTAAATAATTCCTTTTGACTCGTCAAGTTCAAAGTTTGTTAATAATAATGCTGTCTTGTTTATAAAAATATAAATTGTTCTAGTTATCAGTTAAAAACCTCAGGGCTTATATTTGGTAATTTATTTTCTTGTTTTTACTTAAGATTTTTGGAACGAAGTTCCTTAACGCGGGTTGCGGTAGGAGTTAACAAATAGAAATGTAATGCGTAATGAAAAAATTTGTATTAATTGATTGCTATGGCAATGACAAATATAAAATACGAGTAACGAAAAAGCGTTATCAAATTAGTTGCTATGGCAATGAAAGTAAATACATGCAAGAATCGTGTGTTTGGTTTGTCAATTTAAATTAAGAGACGATCGGTTCCGTCTGGCGTAGTTCAGATGTTATCGTCAAGAGCTTAAATACATTCAATAAACATAAAATGTTGGTTCATCAGTCTATGCCTAACCTAAAATTATAGAAATTATGTTGCCGTTAAGACAGATAAAATAAATTAAACCCACACACAATAATTTTAGGTTAGGCATAGACTGATGAACCAACATTTTGTGTTTATTGAATATATTTTCAATAAATGTTCATTTAACTGTGTTTATTATCTTAACTTTGATGTTATAATTAATTCTAAACATTTATCATAATTCATTTGTATGTCTCCAGTTGCAATAGTTTAACAACTAAATAATGTATAAATAAATACCTTGTTTCGTGAAATGACTCTATTTCTGTTTGGCGGTGACGATCGTTTCGCCTATTTCTCAGGCATTGTCGAACCGATTATATTATTAAAATGTTTTGCATTTAATTTAATGCACGTCAAAACAACATTAAATTGTTAATCACAATTTACGAACACAAACACAAAACACAAACACTATACATGTACACAGCACATTTGAACAAAGATATGAGTCATCAAACAGGACTGTGAGCAGCATTTCAGAGAAACAAGGTATTTATGATATTACTTTAAATGATTTATAATAAATCCAGTCCAGTAAGGCAAAAAACAAGTTGATCATAAATAATGTATATTTATAATATTAATATATGTATATATGTTTTATATAAACATAAAACCTGAAGATGGGAACGTGTTTATGAAACGCGCGTAGTATTACACTACACAAAATAAGTTCCAAGAGGGAAACAAGGTATATATATATACATATATTAATATTATAAATATACATTATTTAGTTATTTATTATAATAACATTAAACTTATGAAAACAGTAAATATTAAAAAAAAAACTAATAATAAACGGAAATTCAAAGATTAAAATTATGTGTGTATATTATTGCTGTAAGGCTGGTAAAAGAATTGAAGAAAAGACGTGATGAACTTTGTTCCTGACGGGGGTCCCATGAGTACATATTTACTATTTTACTTGATAGTTTATACGTATACTAGAAAGGTCACGCATTTTATGCAAAATGACGAACAATGAAAATTTTCTAATACAAATTTTAAATTTGAATATGACTTATTTGTTAGTTTAATTAGTTTTCTAAAGTTATAATTTTATGCCCACAAGTCGTTCTAGTTCAAAAAAGGAATTAATGCAAAACAGCCACCGTCTACTCGAATAGGTAAAATATTGAATCAAGTTTGTTAAATGGTTTTTTGTCCAGCTACTACTTTAAGAGATCTTGTCTGCCTGCCTCACTAATAGGGTAGAAAGAACAACTTATCATCCGGGGACGGAAAAACAATACAGCAAATCAAACAGCTTGTTACAAGTTTTATATAATACAATAATTTCTCTCATTGGAACGAGACATGTCATTTTCTCACGAACTCTAGCTAAATACGTTACACTTCAAAAACGTAACTATATCTCACAGAAATAATTTGTTGTTTTAAAGATATTATATAAAAAAAAGTAAATGTTTGCGGTCGTTGGACCCCCGTAAGGAACGAACGCCTTACGAGGTTCATAACGCCTTTTCTTCAATTCTTTTACTACAACATACACACATAATTTTAATCTTTCAATTGCCGTTTATTATTAGTTTGATTTTTATTCAAATATTTACTGTTTCCATACGTTTATTGTTATTATAATAAAGGTTAAAATTATAACATCAAAGCTAAGATGGTAAACACAGTTAAAATAATGTCTATTCATTATAAATACATTCAAGAAACATAAAATGTTGGTCCATCAGTCTAGGCCTAACCTAAAATTATTTTGTGCATGTTTAATTTATTTTACCTGTGTTAAAGCCTAGAATTAAAATAACTTTTTTAAGCCGAACCTAAAATTATTGCATGGTTAGACCTAGAATGATGAACAAACATTTAATGTTTATTGAATGTATTTCAACGCTTGACGATAATATGTGAACTACGCCGGACGGAACCGATCGTCTCTTAATTGAAATTTATAAACCAAAACACATGTTTCTTGATTGTATTTACATTCATTGCCACAGGAACCAATTTAATAACGCTTTTTTATTATTGTTTTTGTTACAGTAAATTTCTATTAATTATCATTTATTGCTACTAATAAGTTTACTCGTATTTTATATTTGTCATTACCATAGCAACCAATTAATAACACTTTTTTCGTTTGTTAACTCCTACCTCAACCCGCGTTAAGGAACTTCTATCCAAAAAGACATGTTTAATTTTTTGTGGCTTGGTCTAATCTTGAGATTGTATTAGTAGTGCACTGCAAATAAATCATATTTTATCGTGTTAAAATGGTAAATGTCTAAACAAAGATTTACAAAGTTTAACATTTAATTAACATTTTGAAATCAATGTCATAATAATTCGTTAACACTTATATAAAATGAACAAAGGTCAATGTGGTCATTGGCCAAACATTCCTAGTAATTTTTTGGGCTAAAAGGGCCGACAATTTATTCATTTTTTTAAACTATTTTTTTGATAAGTTAAAAACGAGGTTGGATGTATTACCATAACTAGAACCCAGACAGCACAATATGTACTTAGAACATACTGTCAAAGTGCCGAATATGCCACGCATGTACGAGCACTTTAGGTATATACTGAGCACATGCTTGGTAAATGATAAATTCACTTCTATTTTTGTCTTTTTAAGAGATTGTCTAGGATGTGATTAGGACATTCTCAGTATATGATTTTGGAACGTGCTGAGTACATTCGAAGCACTTTCTTAGAACATTACAAAAATATAAACAATGAACACCCAAACATATTCTTTACAACTAACAAAGGCTGTAAAATCAAACTATATTTAGCGCTAAGATGGTTGATTTAGAAGAGTACGAACATACTTCGCTGTTTTAACATTATATTATTTGGGTGTGGGGTACCAATAAAATATAACCGTTACTTCGTTACTTGGGTTCAATTTCAACCATTCTACACGTGACTGTTCGAACGCAGTGAGCAGTGAGTCATCCTTTGTTTGTACATCGTCTCATATTCTACTCTACACTACTGTCGGCCAGATTATTTTCGACATTCTTATTTAATCACTTTTGTATGGTCAGCTCTTCACTTATGTGGTAAGTACTTTTACAATTATTTAGTAGGCCTAAATATAATTTAAAATAATATATATTTCAGTAGTATTTGTCTTTAGAAATTCTCATTTATAATTCACTAGGCCTTCCATTGCAGTATTGCAATTTCGGATTTATTTTAAACTATTTCAGACTTAATAGTCCAAAATTTGATGAAAGTGTTAAAATTAATGTTGTTTTTACGAATTCATAATTTTATACTAGCCTACGCCTATGTTTAGGCTATAATCAGCCTATGTAATTCACTTTATAAGTTTCATAACCTCTAAACCGTAACTTACTAGTAGAATGTATAAGAGTTTTCTAACAGTAAACATAAAATTGCATTTGAAAACTCAGATTGCTATTGGTAAACTCGAAAATTGGCTGTAATATGCCTATCTGAAAGTAATTAGCAACAGCATTTTATTTTGATTTTTCAATATATAGCATAAACATAACCTAACTTTTGAAGTAAATTTCTATGCCTAGAGGTCTGGCATGTGTATAAAGTAGGCTATATAGCCTATATATCAGTTAATCAGTACAACTTGTTTTAAATTATATTTATGTTACTGTCAATATGTATAATAACTGAACTTAAATGATGGTTATATTTTCAAAGTATTGTAGGTAAACCTACAAGGCGTAGCCTAGGCCTACTTTGTAATAATTGTTTGTTAATGCATTTGTCAAAGTTTCGAATGTCATAAATATACAAGCAAATCCATGAAACCTAGTGTGGTAGTTATTAGCCTATTTATTGTGAAAGGTTGGTAATAGGCCTAATATTATTTAGGCTAAAGGCAAATTTTTAGAATGTCACTCAGAAGCAACTTGTTAAATCAGGCCTAGGCCTAGAATCAGTTGAAATTTTTTTTAGAAAAATGAGAAGTGCTACCAACTTACTTAAGCTAATATAATAGGCTAATTATGTTTACAGACTGGAAACATACTGTGACTAGAGGCCGTGAGTTTAGTTACGGTTTTTTTAAGTTGCAACACAGCGTTTATGATATTGCCACTACGCAAAAAGTAGTGGTATTCTATAATTTCATTACTAGAGTTTTAATTTTTGTTGTATTCCATTAATTACAGAAAACATTGTTCATTCAACTTCAAGTTTAAAGTGCATGAGTTATAAAATTAGTATTTTTTTGGTTCATGGCAGTAAAATGTATACCCTACATTTTTAATATGTTTTTTTTTTTAATTTTAATTGTAACCTTTTTATGTAGGGTACACTAATGTATGAATACACAGGCCTTTATATTTGCATAGTCTTGTAGGTTAGCTTATTAAATTATAATTATTGTGATGTGCAGTATTTTTACTAGTTATTAATGTAACTATATGATTTATTTAACTTTTTATTGTTTTTTTTTTGCTTTGACAGCTTTTCAGTCCTGCTCCATTGGATTCCTCTAAACACAGTCAAGTCTTGATCAGGTCTTTACTCATTTGGTAAGTAAATTTTACTGTAAAATAACTACTAGATCATTATTAAAATATAACATAAACATTACTTTTAGGGTAAAGACGAAAACAACTGTAAAAAAAATGGTGCAAGTTTACTATTCGACCCTAGGCTAACCTATGGCAACAGAAATGCAAGAATAATAATTTTTTTTAAAATGTCTAACCTATAATATTCAGTCACAGTATGATTACCTGTATTCAACATTTAACAGTAGGATGTAAAACAACGTCGTTGTCTACAAAAATATTAGTCTAGGGTCGAATAGTAAACTTAAGTCAAAAAGATTCCGAAAATATATATTTCACTGGGTAAAACTAGTGTTCGACTTACTTTGACAAGTTAGATCAGGTTAGCTTTTGATATGTATTATTAGCCTATATTAATAGATGTTCCCTATAAACAAAGAAATGTATATGTTTTACATAGTAAAACATGCAAGTGGTTAAAAACATAATGATCAACAAAGGGCATTGCATTCTAATTGAACAGTTCAATTTTAGCCTACTCGCATTCATTAAATATAAAAATACATAAAATAAATTTAACCTAAACCAACTAGTTACAGTAGTTATGTTCCAAAGTCAAACCATAGGTCCTAGTCGTACAATTAATTTAGTTACTTTTATTATGATTATGGGAAGACACTTTTTGTCATTTATGAATATGTGTCGTGAATTTATATTTTCAGAATATAGGCCTACTATATAAAAGAAGTGGCTGTTCCTGTCTTTAACTTACCCCAAAAGTAACATTTACATGCTACCAAAAGTAATATATTTACCTGGGCCTTAGTAACTTAAAATTTACATTCATGATAAGGTCTTACTTTTGAATCAGTCTTCTTAATGAACAATAATGGTTAAATTTTGATTAAAATTGTTTTGGTAACCTATAACCTAAATCTATATATCTCATTTGACTTTCAAATATAGCCTAGGCTAATGTGACTAGTTAACTTAGTGTAGTTAGGTCAGATTAGTTTTGGATGTACTAAATTATGTTTCTTATTTCTATATGTGCAATTTATACAGGAGTTGGTAAACTGTAATGTTTTGGCAAACTAAACAGTTAGTGCTTTTTTGACTGATATGAAATGATATTGTATCAATATTGACTAATTGGACGGTTTATTTTTACATCTATTTATTAAATAGGAGTAAATACATATCTATATCTAACCCATCACAGTATGTTTTTAAGTCATACAATAAATATTTTAAAATGTAATAATATTATTAACTTTTGATAGGCAGCCAGTTTTTATAAAATTACCACATGACAGTGATAACTCTATTGTATTTGATAAGAAGAAGTAGTAATTGCCAAAATGAAACTAGACCTACTTTTTATGCATATGGCTAACCCATGAGTGTTGAAATTTCACTCTGTAGGCTTTATTAAATTGTCTAGGTGGAACAAACCATAAATATACTGACTCATTAAATGTTGTCATACATACATACACATACTACATGGGGTATTAAATACTATATGTAGGTACATAGTAGGAACTCGATCATGTAGTGCCTAGTAGCCTACCGAGGGGTAAGTTCTTTTTTAATTTATTGTGATTATTTTTGTTTTATTTTACAATCAGTTTACAAAGTACCATTTATAACTTCAACAATATAACAACTACAGCCGGAACATAAACTTACCTACGTTTTTGAATTTTTCCAGTTCGTAAAGTTATAAATAGGCTATATATATACATCGAAATCATATTTAATCTATTAGGCCTATAATATTAATGTCAACATTTAGTGTGTCAGTTTAGTAATTGTTTGTTATGCCATTTATGTTTTATTTCATAAACACTTGATTAATCTTAAGGCCTATTATACGACATAACTTAAGTAAATGATAGGCTATATATGTATAAAATATAATCAAATTTTATTAAAAATGAAATATATAGACTATCACTAAAACTTATCATTTTAATCATGTTACTTGTAGCCAATATGCCATGGTTTTGCCGTTGGAATGAAATAAATAAATAAATATAACATAATTGTAATAATAGGTAGTTGAATTTTTAAAGATTTATTTATTTTACAACACTTATTAACCTATCATGTTCATCCTGTTAAATGATAATTAAAATGTGTCTTTTCAATTGTATTATAATCAATGTTTATATATATGTTTATAGATATTGTCATATAGAAGAGGCCACCGTTGAAGATATTTCAGGCTCTACAAAACAGTGGCTGGTTAGGGGCTTAGTAGAGGAAAGAACGCCGAAAAATGTAAGTTGATAATTAAATATATCTATTACTGTCATAAACTGATGTCTGTTAGGCATATTCAACTTTTGATATGGATAACTTAAGTTAATTTATAGTAAATGAAGAACAAGTTATTTTGATTGTAGTACTACTCCACAAGTAAATTTTGATTTAGTTTGTATTGATCAAAATGTAGTAGGTATACTTAACACTTAATTACACTCTGCAGAAAATTTATTAAAGTTATTACAAAGCACTGGCAACTACCTGCTTGCTTTGCAGAAGTAAAATTGTGCGGGCCGTAGTGCTGATCTCATTGTGCTTCAGTTTTTGTGTTTTCTTGTTGTTCGTTGTAAGTTTTTTAGTGGCTAAACTCAGAATAAGAATAATGTATGATAAGGAATGGTACAAAGATTATATGGTTATTGATTGCCTTATTGGAGTGGTTATTTTTTACTATGTATTTAACTTATTTTTATTCTTACTACAGCTCACAGTCTCTTTTTCTTTTATTTTCTTATAAGTTAAGCCGTTTCGCCTCTTTATCATGCGTTATCAAACCTACACAGTATTTGTAATTTATTTCTTGTATTCATTGATGCTCGTCAATTGATTAAATGAGAACATATACTCAACACATTCACAAATAACACATAATACACAACACAACACGTTGGGACATTTACGTCAATTGAAAAAACTACGCGAACTGTGGCTCACGTGTGAACTCATTGAGTTAAAAACGTGCGCGGTCTCATAACGTAACCTAACCTATAAGAAAATAAAAGAAAAAAGGATTGTAAGCTGTAAGTATAAAAATAAGTTAAATGTAGCAAAAGCTATGACTTGCACTAGATCTACTTTTGTTTGAATAGTTCCTTGCAATATTACAACTGGTTAATCAAATAAGCAAAATAAATATTCTATAGGCCTAGGCCTAGTAATTAAAGAGCTTTATAACTAAAGGACATTATCATCTCATACTTATTGTTACTAAATTTTGATATAAATAGGCCTAGTTCAATGTAATATTCTCAGAAAAGATTTCTTCATGTTCATAAGAATTGTCATTCTCTCACAACAATGTTTACTCCACAATAACTTTGACATTGTTTACTCCCCTTTATTTTATAATATGTTTTGATATAAAATCTGCATCAGAAATTGCTACCAGCTGATTTGAAAATCTCGGGTTTAATTTACTTTAAAGATATAATTATTTTATTCCAAATACTTTCTACAACCCTTAATTAATTTTGCTTCGTAACGGTATACAAGCAGACATTGTTATTAGTAGTACCTTAGTTTTAAATAATTTGGTGGTCATTCCTACTTACTGTACGTTTCATGTTTAGTTGGCATTATGGGTCTAACGGAGCAGCCGAGTGCTACTAAACAGCTAATTATTGCAAATTAACAGTATCAAAACTGTTTAAATTTTATAATACAATCGATATAAGGTAAATATTTTGTGTGTGTAAGGGACTTATTATTAATTTGTGAATAATTGTTACTTACTTGTGAAACAACTCATTCTCAAACTGCAGTTAATGATTTATTATTTACTAAAATTATTAACATAATACTTGTATGTGAAGGGCAATCCGACAATAAAATTTGCTTGGTTAAACAAATTTTCCAGGACGCGTTTACCAGATTTTATTTTTGTAAACAATAAAAAATATTACAAAATTTTGATTGATAATAATTAGCATACAATTCAAAAATAATACCGTACATTTCTTTTGGAAATTCGACAATAACATAAAAAGTTCGATGAACTTTACGAACCATAATACAAAATCTTAAATGACCATTAGTTTCAGTTATAGAATAATTAGTATTAGCTGCCCTTTAGTTGTCATTCCTGCTTGTTGAATTATGAGCGTACAATACCGAAACCTTTATTTTAATATCCAATGCGGTTAAGTGCTTGTAGCCTACATTTTTACGCGCAGACTACTAGCAGCGGAACGCCTGTAAGAATAACATGGCATATGGGTTTCTCCATACTGCCAACTATGCTTGAAACGTGGTATACTATAATTCATATATTAAAAATTAAATAATATTGAATTATACAGCATTTATTTCAAAATTATGTTAATTTCATTGGTTTAAGTTATTGTTTGTGAAACAATGAATATTTTGTTGCAGGAAACCAGGACCATCCTAAGAACAAAGATGTTTCTCAAGTTATGATTCTACTGGTTATTAAAATTATCATGTTTTAATTCTTTTTGTACATACATGTTGTTATACATTGACAATAATAAATAGGTTTTGAAAGTTTCAGAAAAGTGTAGTTTTTTATGTTTCCACATTAGATTATTATATAACCCTATCACCAAAATCAACAATAACTGGGGGATGTATTATTTTGTCAAGTCCTTGAAGTGGGTCAATGAAATTATTGCAGATTTGCTCATATGTATGTTTTTCATATATAAAGCTACTAATTTACTTTGATTAATAACTTTTGAATTATTGTATTTTATATAAACAATGTTCCTAAGACCAGCACAATGTTCTTAGTTGAATTGAGGTATTGAATTTACCCAGAATATGCTAGACATGTTCTATACATAAGTGTAGCATATGTGTAGAATATGTATAATAGGTATATCACATTGGGATAATATGCTATGCATATTTGTAGCATGTGTGACGAATATGCAAGGTTCATATTGAGATCATGAATGTACCCAGAATATGCTAGGCATCTTCTATGTAAGTGTAGCATGTGTACAGCATGCGCATAGAATGTGTGTAGCTCAGATTGAGGTAGTAAAATGTGCCCAGCATATATGTAGAATGTGCAAAAATCATATTGAGATAATGAATGTACCCAAAATATACTATGCATGTCCTATAGAAGTGTAGCACATGCCTAGCATGTTCTAAGAATGTGCGTAGTTCATATTGCAGTTATAAACCGTACCCAGAATGTCCTGAGCATGTTCTGAGCATATTGTAGGAATATTCTTCTCGCATATGCCAGGCGCTTTGTGAGCGCGGACGTTCACTTTTCCTGAGCACGTGCCAGACATATTCTGGAATATTCAAGAAGATGCGTGGCACATTCCGCATATACTTAAAGAATGTACTGAGCACATGCTCAGCACATGATTGTGCTGTCTGGGAAAGAGTAGCCTACATTTAGCGAGGGTGATAATTTTCTTGAGGGAGATACTTTCTTCCCGTAAGACGCACTCATTTGCTTTGTTATTGCTTAGTTTAATTTTAGGGGTAATTTATCATTTTATCCCTTTGACTTAAGTAATCGATACAATTTTTTTGTATCAATTAAGAATAATATTGAATAAATTCAGTTTTATAGTTTGTATGAATTCAGTGTAATTTATTTTTATTGTATAAGGGTAGCTACCCCATTTAAATATATTTGTGACCATATTCTCCTAAACATATAAGTACTAATATGTGTAAATTGTGAAATTTTAGAGAATTTTTGGAGTAGTTTTTGAGAATATAGAAAAAGTAAGTGTATGGATTACTAATACATTTTAAGGGTAGTTACACCATTTCATCCCTTTGACTTAAGTAATCAAATTTGAAATAGTTTTGTATATCGCTTAAACAGAGTAGCTACCCATTTCTACTGTCCGCGAGCCACGAGATGGTCCCTGGACCTGCCCGTAAACAGCCATGTCCTCACACGGTATCGCCTTTTTAGCAGGCGCAAAGGCGAGTAACGGGGACTATTAATAGACTGACGCGATATCGGAAAATAGAACGTCATATAGCATAGTATTGATATTGATAATGCATTCTTATGTTAAAATGGAATTTCGTAATTAAAACAGCCGATTTTTTCAAATTAATTCTATTGAGTAAATTTTCAACAAAATCAGCACAAACAATACAGTAAATGAAAAATGTTTTCCTAGTAACCCACATTCACTTTAAATATCATACTACATATAAATAAATTGAGTAAATTAAGTTTAAAAAATATACAGTAAAGGAGGTTCTAATAATCAAAAGTTACTGTAAAATATTTTATAGGAATGTAAGTTTATGCAGGAAGTTTATAAGTTTATACAGTTGTTGTATAATAATTGAGTTATATCAATTAAAGTTAATTTATAATCATATTTATTATAAATTTGATTACTTGATGTTTTTTTTTATTGTTATTTGTAAGGAATATAATTACACTGTTAATTAATAATTTAATCTTCTATCGTTTTTAAACTTATAAATCGAAAAATATAATACTATGCCAAACTGTTAGTGTTTTTTAAAAACATATTATTAATATTATTTCAACACTACTAATCGGAATTATAATAACATTTAAGCTGTTATTCTGTTAATCTATTAAAATCCATTTAGTATAGTAATTAAGTAAACGTACATACGAACAGTATAATTATATATTTTGTTCTTTCACAGCAGTAATTGCATACTTAGTTCCAATAATTGCTACTAATAATGTTATATATTATATATATTTAAAAAAAGACACACTGAAGAATTCCTGTTTTGTACCACGATGCCACGTTCGATTTCAAACAGCATTTGTGGAATAACGATGCTGCGGACATTCACGGCGGCTCTGTACTAGGTCGTGGCACAGCTACAAGCGCCTTCAAACTAAACCTAGGCAAGGACTCAGGGACCATCTCTGCCTCGCGGACAGTACCTCTTAGAATGTTGTGAATAGTAACGTCTAAACATTCCTGGCAATGATATGTATAAAATGTGCAATTTTTAGTGAAATCGGTCGAATAGTTTTTAAGTCTATAGAGGACAAAGAATCAAAGAAACAAACATTATTTTGTATATAGAGAAACTAGTAAGCCCCCGTGAAAAATCACAGGCAGATTAATTAGATTCACATCAGAAATAAATATATCTATATATATAAAAGTGAAATACCACTTACTCACTCACTCATCACGATTTCGCAAAAACTACCAAACAGATTTGAATGAAATTTGGTATGTAGCTTCCTCTAGGGCCATAGGTGTTCACTAAGAAAGGGTTTGAAAAAATTCGAAATTTTAGGGTGGTTTGGGGGGATGGAAGTTATTAAAAAACGATTTCTTCAAAACTACCGAATGGATTGGAATGCAATTTGGTATGTAGCTTCCTCTTGGGCCATAGGTGCTCACTAAGAAAGGGTATGCAAAATTTCGAAATTTTAGGGGGAATTGGGGGGATCAAAGTTATTAAAAAACGATTTCTTCAAAACTACCTAACGGATTGGAATGAAATTGGGTATTTAGCTTCCTCTATTGCCATAGGCGCTCGCTAAGAAAGGGTTTAAAAAAATTCGAAATTTTAGGGGGGATTTGGGGATCAAAGTTATTAAATCATGATTTTTTCAAAACTACCGAACGGATTGGAATGCAATTTTGTATGTAGCTTCCTCTAGGGCCATAGGTGCTCACTAAGAAAGGGTATGGAAAATTTCGAAATTTTAGGGGGGGGTTTGGGGGATCAAAGTTATTAAAAACGATTTCTTCAAAACTACCAATCGGATTGGAATGAAACTTGGTATGTAGCTTCCTCTAGGGCCATAGGTGCTCACTAAGAAAGGGTATTAAAAATTTCGAAATGTTACTGGGAATTGGGGGATCAAAGTTATCAAAAAACCGATTTCTTCAAAACTACCAAACGGATTGGAATGAAATTTGGTATGTAGTTTCCTCTAGGGCCATAGGTGCTCACTAAGAAAGGGTATGAAAAATATCGAAATTTTAGGAGGGGTTTGGGGGATGAAAGTTACTAAAATCATAATTTGAGATCTTTTATTATTATGACAATAGTGATTAATTAAGATCTTATATATATAAAAGCCAAATAGCACTCACTGACTGAACACTTTAAAAGAATACAATTACGTTAAAAATACTGAAAATACCAACCACCACGGGCAACGACGTACGGGTCAGCTAGTCATTTATAAAAAAATACTATTTAGAAACAACAGATTTTATCTACGCCTACATAAGTAATTATGCAGGCAGGGATATTTAACTCGGTAAATGTGTACAATTATAAGGATTATAAAACTGTAATGATGTGTTAATATGTTTGATTTATATTTGTTATTATACTAAAAATAAAGGTAAAAATACTATCTTTTAATTGCTTTTTGATTCATATTTTCAGATCAAATGATTTAGAAGTTATTAATATTATTGAGACATTAATAACCGAATATGTTTATATGTTATACGAAGATGTACTAATGTTTCCGAAGATAAACGAATAGGTATTACTTCTTTAAATTTCTATAAACAAATATATTGATGATAAAAGGTTGTATTTACATACATGTCATAACCTCAAAGCAAATCTTATAACGTATTAAAGCATTCATTAGTTCTGTAACTCATATTTAAATCAACTTCACAAAAAATTGTAATTGTTGTAATAAGGTTTTGTTTAAGTTTAATACAGGTGATTGGTGAAATCAGCTGTTGTATTATATGTTACTCACCTACATATGGACGTACACTCGCTTTTATAGGAGTTCATAATAGAACTATAAAACTGGTTTATTTTTCAATATTATCTAATCGTTAAAATAATATACTTACGTGGTTTTTATTGAAACTGTTACTAATGTGTAAATTAGTTTCATTGGATTACAAGAGTTATGTTTAATTTTAATTTTTCAAAGTTAGAGAAATTTTACAAATTTAGATTAAGGGTCGGCTCTAGTAAAACAGAAAGCAACCTGCGACTCCAGCGCTTCACCCTTTAGCGGCGGTAGGTTACACGGACATTGCTCATCCTCCATTTAAAACCCGAAAATGTTCAAATAGCTTTTTTAAAAAAATACCGAACACTTGGGGACGAAATTCTTCATCCGAATGGCTTTGTAATTTTTCGCTATAATTAATAGTTACAACGTAAAAAATATTTAAAATCACCCTATAGCGGCTATAGGTTACACGGACATTGCTCAGCCTAAATCCATTTAAAACTTGCAATTGTTCAAATAGCGTTTTAAAAAAATACCAAACTCTTGGGGACGAAATTCTTCATGCGAATGGCTTGGTAATTTTTCGCTGTAATTAATAGTGACAACGTAAATAAATATTAAAAATAAATGTTTTAAATTGTTAATAAATATTAAACAAAATATTTTTCTTAGTTTTGAAAAAGCCATTTGCATGCATACTGACCATAGCTTTAAAATGACACATCGTTCATAATTATCCGATAAAAAATAAAGGAAAATTTGGATTTTAATTTAACATTGGTGTTATGGAGTGTCAGCCAACATGGCCGGCAGATAGATCCGACCCTTAAATGGTTTTTATGATAATAATAAAATACAAAGGTCCATTTTCTCATAAATAATAAAGAAGCTCGGTTGTAGAATAGATAAGTTTTAATATATTTGGTAAGAAAGAGGAGGGCGGAGGTAAAGCAAACGGTGTACACTTACTTCCAAGCTGAAGAGATATAATTACGTTACTCAGTCTTTCATTGGAATTTTTCACAAAAATGGTTTATCTTTTATAATAAACGATACGTGTCTTGCCGCTATAAACTTGGCCAATGTCTAATATAAAGACTTAGAAAGTTACATGTTTAAATTTAAAGTAGTAATAATTCATCAACACTGTACGAAGTGAAGAAATGCCAATGTGGACTTTTTCCAATCATTCAAAATAATTTCTCAGTTCTAAAAGGGCCCAAAATTTGGGGTGGACAATTATTTTTTGATGTATGAATAACGAGGTTGGATGTATTAGCTAAACTTCTAACGGCTATTCTGCTACGGTAAGGGTTTAAACATTGAACTTTCAGAACCCAGCCACAGTACGAAGATCAAACTCAAAGCAATTCTGTAATTACTGTGTTAAGTGAAATTGCCTGTATTACTACGTAACAGCAAATCACACTCTAGCAACAGATTGCTTCTTAGTTGCGCGAGTTTATGCATTGAAGCGTTTACTCAAAGTCTATACCTTGTTCTCAAATGAAACAAATGTTCCCTCAATTGATTCTGTATGAATAAATGAATAAACAAAATAATCGACATTGCCTTGTTGTTATTTCTAAGCGATAGCAGGTTTTCAAACTTTGCAAAATGTTTGAATTCGAAACGGGATAAACATTATTCACCCACCCCATAACCTGGGTGAATAATAAAATGTTAAATATTAAATAACTTCCCTGGATTCCTTCCCTAACTTATTTCGGTTCAACACATTCTGCGCATTCCTTTATTCCACATCAAATTTAGATTCCTGCCTTCCTTCGTAAAAATATTTGTTAATAATACCTTTCTTGCTTCGTTTTAACATTCGGGCTCAATGGCCTTTGATATAGGAAAGATGAGCTATTGCAGTGACTCTTATGGTGAGACCTAAGGTCGGGTGTAGTCAGTGTGCACCGATCATGGTCTCCAGAACACGGTTTGTACTAGAATGATCTTTTTTCGGGGTTTTATCTATAAACGTAAGTTATTCAGCACGTTTTGTTTTTACACGACCTTACAGCCCGTCTGGTTCCCCTGAAATCGTTCAAAACGCAGAATACCGTAGAAGTATCCCGTTCAAATACACGCAAAGGATTTTGCGCGTGGGGCAGATTGGGATCCGATGCCGACTGCCGGAATGCAAGCTCGTGTAGAACGTGTGCTGGGACTAGAGGCTGAGGTGCAAATTCTACTAATATTTTCAGTGCCTTTGTTAGTAGATCAATTTACCAAATAATTGGTTGGCAACCATAACGATGCAACGGTAAGGATTGCAGGTAGTAGGCAACTCTAGTAGCGAAAACTCAAAAGAAAGCACAAATAAATTGCATTTGCAATATAATTCCTGATGAAGTTTCATTCGTAAATTGTCTATTGCATTGGCCCCACGTTTGTTGTTTTTAATTTTGCATGCATTTTGATTTCTTTTAAAATTTAAGGAAAATTTGTTTACGGGAACATACATATTTTTAAAGCAGAAATCATTTTATACTTTTTAGTGCGTTTTAAAAACGTTTAAGATAATTATGTAAATATTTCTTTTTAGTTTTTTGACATATTAAAAAAAAATCAACATTTCTATTTACTTCCTTGTACGTTGTTTACAGTTGTTTACAATGGTTGTTTACAGTAAGCAATTATTATATTATTGTGTTTATGTAAGTGGGTGTGTGCGGGGGGGGGGGGGGGGGTCGCAAAATATTATTGCATTGTCATCCACTTCTGATCTTTGTTAAAAATTTCAAGTCTCTATAAAATCAGTAGATAATATTGCTTACAAAAAATGTTTACCTCCCAGAATGGCTTAATAAAAACGTTGTAAAATAATTGTACTAGTACCAGGAGCTTCCCTTCGTTTGTAATTTCCACTGGACTCGATCCTGGACAAATTCAAGTTAAGGCGATCCGCCAACAAAAATCAGAATTTTTTTGAATTTGTTGACAATTTTTGTTATTTAATTTTTTTATCCTACACACTTTTCTGAATATGTGTACAACATTTTAGACCTTTTTTATCATTTTTTCATAGTAAAAAAAAGTAGATACAAAGGTAGTGTAGTTCGCGATTATACAGTGTTGAAACTTTGAACTCCGTTCCTTGAAAGTTTTCTTTTTCCATGTTTGATGTACTTATAATTGAATAACATCTTAAGTGTTAGAAATTGGTGTTTGAAATTTTAACCACCTTATCTTGGATATATTTAGAAAATTGTGTATGGAAATACTATAGCCTTGCAAATATTAAAATAAAATAAAATTATATTATAACAAAAAAATGAAAATATTTTTTAAACTTTTTTCCTAGAAATAGCACATGGTTTTCCATACTCAAAAAGTTTCGTTATTATTGTAGGCTACAACATAATACAAATGTTATTCAAATTGGTTGAAAAACTAAAAAGTTATTACATTTTTTTTAAACCTCAAAAACGATAAAACAAATCAAAAATTTTAGTTTAAAAATGCATGAAAGTTAGGGGGGAAATCCCACCTCCAATCTGCGATTTTTGACTGTACTAAACAATATACAAAACGAATTCAAAGGTTAGATCCTAAAAATAAATAAAAAGTATGTTTTTGGTTGCGGAAACAAATAATTTATTTACCAACAATGTAATGCAATAGAAAGTAATATTGTTTTGTTAAAATTAATAGGCTAATAATTTTAAATATGTAATTAACCACAGTCTACAGTATTAACCAAAATTAGTGCCTTTTTGGTACTTCTGATTAGTTTACAGAAATAAAAAGCGAGACATGAATACATCAAGATAAATAAGAGTTTATACATGAACGAAAATAAATTCACTGTATCTCAAAAACAGAAACGATGTTTCAAACGAATTAAGGTTTATTACGTTCACACATAATTTATGGTACAGTCTGCTTTTAAGGTAATATAACGCGAAGTAAAAGCCTCGTAAATCACTGTCCTTGTTTCGGTACAGTCTGGTCTCACGCCGTTAAATTCAAAGTAAAAATATATCACTTCCGTCCATTTATGGAACAAATTAAAGTTATCGAGGTGTGACCATATCCAGGGTTAACTTAAACAGTTACTTTCAGTAAATGTAGCAGAAATATTATTTTACAGATTTATCTTATTACTAAATGTGTATATTAATCAATTCCAATTTCGTTGGTATGTATGCCGCTTAAAAAATCAATTATAATTTCATTGCGTAATATGTTGAAAATTTAGCCCAAATTGTTAATTCTACTTTCAAAAAAATGCTGAATCTTTCCTCCTGACTGTACCAACTTATGTTTTGTCCGAAAAATACGACTATAGCAGGCGTTTCACTAAAATTGGTTACTAAATAGTGGGTACTTTTTCGTTGTACAGATCACACCAAGGGAACGAAACATACTGTGACTAAATAGGTTAGGTTAGAACCTTTTAGGTTTTTTTAATTATTATTTTTGCATTTCTGTAGCCATCCGACCCTAGGCTAACATATGGCAACAGAAATGCAAAAATAATAATACAAATTTACTGTACCATATAACTACCACATACTTTCTAACAGTTGAAACTTTATACCTTCCCAAGAGCATACGAGGTGGTTTTTTAGAATTGCAAAAGTAGGACATACCATGGAAAATATTAGATGCATGTAACACACATCCATATTATAAATTATTATATTATAATAATATTATTATTATTATTAAAACTATTCGATTGATTTCGAACAAATTTGCAACAAACATTTCAATTAGCTGTCGAGTCAACAGCTGACGTGAGTTTGGCGGATTTACAAAATTAATTTTATACCAGTCATGGCTGTTTTTAACCTCACTAGCGCCCTAGGCACTTCAAACAATTGCG